>JACJUY010003356.1:0-39337 GCA_014220935.1 Platorchestia sp. MABIK
CAGCAGTGTGGCTACGGTACAGCAGTGTGGCTACGGTACAGCAGTGTGGCTACGGTACAGCAGTGTGGCTACAGCATTTCAAATGCAGCCTAAAGCTTTTCTCCACTTGAATATTAAATGTAAAAATGTGACCTTTTGTACAAAGAAAACTCTACAGAGCTCGGTGCTCCTTCTCATTGGGAAAGCGAAGAAAGGTAGCCAAAATTTTCCTCCATACTAGAACGTTCTGAACCATGGGTATTGTCTCGATCGAGAGTAACCGTCTTTGCGTTTTGGTGTTAGTTGTATCAGTATTTGCGAAATAAATGTATTTTGAAGATGTCATGCATAAATTTGAGTGGAATTAGTATATCATTTTGAAAAAGCAATTTTATCGTCAGCACAGCGTCATTCAGTGACGGAAGTAACAAAGTGAGTCAACTCTCGGTGAATTTTTCGTGGTGATTCTATTTTCGGTAGTGTAATTTTTTTTTAATATTAAATGCTCGTTTTATCGCAACCAACACGCGTGGAAATCCTTTTCATTGAGGAAATTTTCAATCAGGGAGTTAAGATATTCATCTGTGATTGCAGCTGTCTTACAAATAATCTTATTTTTTAAATTTCCATAAAATATGTTCTCTTCATTGATATATTTACACGAAAATGTAAGAAAACACTGTGAAGCACAACGCGAGACAAATTCAAGAAAACATGTACGGAACTTAGTATTCACAACAGTTTCAGACATATATAGTGTCTCTCAATACAGGCTGAGCTTTAACCTGTACATATGTCTCAGAGCGTTGTATTAAATTTGAAAATAAGCCACCTTATTGGCTAGAACCTCACTCGTGAACACACAAGTTTGTCATTTAAACTGAAAAATTACAATGTGTGTAACAAGAAATAGTTGTACCCAAATTCCCCTAGCATTCTCCCGCTCAAGGCCAGATATTTCAGTAATTTACCTCGTCGTAGTGAGACAGCTGACAGCAAAAGTTTTTCTACGTAACGTACTTTTCATGGCCGTAGTTCCAGACTTTACATTTTTTCAGCGTAGAATTAGTTTCTCAAGGCTGGAAAAGTGGCTCGTAGAGGAGCCAAGTCTATAGATAGACTTTCGTTGCCGTCAGATGTATGAATTGCTTGCCAGTCCCTGCGCCAGCTAGTACAGTATTTCAAATTTGCGTCGTTTATAGCTTGCCCGTTGATGTTTTCACACAGACTTTGTGTGTAAGTGTTGGTGTTTAAGTCTGCACTTTTCATTCTGCCATCACCTTCCATTCAGGAATATGCTGCCATATTTTTTACAAGCAAAGAAGGTTTCCTGCTTCAAAAAATGGGTTCTAGCTTTCGCTTCCAAATAACATCGCCCCTACAAATGGCTCACTTAATTCCTGGATGAGGTCATCTTAGCTTGTACTCGCAACTCAATTTGCAAGTGATTATAGGATTTTTACCTCTTTCATTGATTGCATTATTTGTAAAATAAATAAACAATGAAATACGTTGAAACGAAATTAATCAAATAAACTTTCTTCGTTTTTAATAAACTTAATTCATAGAAGTACATCCGTGGATACATTTTACTTAAGGAATTCTTTAACATTAGTGCATCTACATGGAAATTATGTACCAAAAATTTTGCAAATCTAATTCATGGAGTACGAGTGAAGAAAACTCTGGACGCAATTTCACGAAAGTTTCATTATTCTAGTTCAACAAAGGAAAAGAGGAAGGGCAAAAGATGGGAAAAATCTGAAACTCATTTCAAGCATGCTTCATTATTCTAGTTCAAAGAGGGAAAACAGGAATAAGAGTTGAAAAAAAAACTCTGAAAGCTGCTTCATGCAAATTTCACAATAATAATTCTATTTTTTGAACACAAATACCTAAACAAATTTCACTATTCTTATTCTGATGGTCGAACACAAATATCTATTCAAACTTCACAATTCTAATGGTCAAACACAAATATCCATATAAAGTTAATTTTAATTCTAATGGTCGAGCACAAATATCCATACAAATTTCCAAATTCTAATGGTCGAACACAAATATCTACATAAATTTCTCAATTCGAATTCTGACGGTCGAACACAATATCTACACAAATTTCACAATTCTAATTCTGACGATCGTTCTATCCATGTGGAGAGAGCGGAGGAAACTCACCAAAGAGATGCTAGACGCCGGACCTCAGCCATGGTGCAGCGCAACAGCACACACCAGAGCTCTACTGTGCCATCCTCAACTCAACTCCGACCTGCAACCTGTCCCTCGAGCGCTACTACCACTTAGTGTTCAGAGCGGAGGACCGGCGCACAGCGATGGGCCCGATATGAACACAAGTGATTGAGTTGGCCACAAACGCGGGGGAATTACTGGCGCACTTCTCTCCCAACGAGAGTAGTTTCCTTAGGGAGAGGAGAGTATCAGCAACAAAAAAATTTGTGGAATGGGGTAGGGTGTTTGCGTAAAAAACAGCGGAAAATGAATGAAAATATTTGCTCCATGAAAATAGTGTTTCAGTGAGGCGTTTTTTGAAAAGATGGTGAAGTTGGTGTTGAGGGGGTAGTGTGGCACCGATGTCGGAGGCGAGTGGAATATTTCATCTCATGAGGATGCCTTTCCAGTAATTAATGTTTTCAAATGCAGAAAGATTTTTTAACTATCACTGCACTGAACTATGTGTTGTGTTTTCTACAAAGAACATTCCAGCGCTGTATACCTCCATGAACGAATTGATGATATTGGCCACAATCTCAATGGAAATTAAACTGTCTCGATACATTTTATTAAAAAAACCTACCAATATGTGCATCCCAACGCGTCTCTTTAAACAGGTATCCTTTCCTACTGTGTAATAGTTAATTTATTACACAACTGTTTCCAGTTGTTAACTTCCTGATCAACTGGTGCCTAAATTTTGGAATGCTTAATTCAAAAGAAAGTAACATTAAAAGGGTGACCATAGAGTTCAAATACAAATTATTCGACCGTGATTTACTGGTATTGTTCTAGATTCACAATAATCATGTGAATCAAGGAAATCTTACTAAATCAAGGAAAAAAGCAATTACTCTTAAATTGGGAAATCATCTGTAACTATCCTGGCAACGGTGTGTCAGGCACCAAAGGTTATGTAGAAGTAACTTAGTCTCAGACTTTTTTTAGTCCAGCTTCAAAATCAAATATGAAAGGTTTAGTGTCATGAGAAGGAATTGAGGACAGCTGAATTTGGGTATACGATAAATTTTAATAAATACTAAGCGTTTATAATAGTTTGCGACAGCTGAAACAAGGCCTCTGTTTATAAATATTCGTTCTTCCGATAACCTAAAGCGTAAATTTAATTGTCAATATCATTGACTCAATATTTTGATGAAATTTTTTGTTGCCCACAAAGTCAATTAATTGACGGTCGTCAATCAAGCCCACAGACGATCAATTAAATTGTCAATATTCATCATTGTCAATTATATTGACAATAAAATTGATCGTCTATGGGCCGCTTCAGTAGGGTCAGCAGCTAAAACAGATTAATAGAGTTGTACTAGAAAATATTGCAAAAGTTCAAAAGCATGTCTCAATTACGTTGGCATTAGAAACTGAGTTAAAATTCTCACGTGCTACAATAACAGCCGAGAGTAAAATTAACTTTGACAATTCGACTCCCGAGAAACTGTAAAAACAGCGTGACCGAGTCCGTGAAACCAGGGAGTAATTGAGTACCCTGTTAAATTCTGCAAGCAAACTTCGAGGCGAGTCCTCCACACTAATAGTTTTGTTATGGAATGAAATAAAAAGTAAATCCCAGTCGGACAATGGTTTTGAATCTATTCTCATCATTTTAAAGAAAATTTTTAATAAAACATTTGTTTACATGAATACTGTAATCAAAATATCAAATGAAAATATTGAATCGACATATAATATTTAAAAATAAAGTAATGTGAATAAAATTCTGAATGCACTTAGCCATTAAAAGAGAATGTTCTGGTTAAAACTACGAAAATTTAATGAGCGATGATTCATTATTACACGGAATGTTTAATTTTCTGGCTGTATCTAAATGTTCTACAAGCAATGGAAATGTGGCGTCTCCTACACTCAGTGTTTCAGAGCTGGTACTGTAAAAGGAACGTGAGCAGAAAAGGCCAAGTCTGATGTTGAATTCAGTTGCATGAGAATCACGCTCCTAGATGTCTGAACTATTAGCATTGCTTTACAATTAAAAGAATTCCGTGACGACCATCCTTGAGCTTTACATACAAAGTCATTTAAATCGACTACTTATTTTTCTGCTGATTCACTACTTAATTGCTTTGGTGACACGCAAATTTTAGTGAATGCTTTTGACAAGTGCAAATATTGGCACAGTTGGTACTTAGCCTACTACGGAATATCCATCAACGCAGAATCTTTGCACTCAGATATTTTTATCACCCAAGTGTTGAGTGAGTTTAGGTACCAACTTCATTGGTACACTGTTTTCTTTTGCAATCTGTAACGAATGGCATACATATTTATAGGCCTTTGCATTGCTGCCCAACATTGTGACAGATCAGTCAGATTAAAGAATAGAAAATCAGGAAATGTGTGCGTCGGGAGAGAAGCCTTAGTGCTCCATGTTGAGGGATGTAATGCCAATTAAAAAAGGATTATCGAAATGTGGAAGATTTTATACCTATCACCAATTTAAGAGTTGTTCATGTTTTGGCTCGAGTTATTTTCTGAGCATTTTCAGATACATATAAACGAATGTTTGAAGAAAAATTTTAGTATCGTGAGTTGAATTTCATCACTAATGCAGGCAAAGCTTACTGTGAAAATAGTGATTGTTATATGTGTATTTGCACAGTACGAAAATGACGTTCATTGTTTTGTTCGAACGCTCTGTATGAAGTTATTAAGAATATTAAGTTGAAAATTCGAGTCTCTGGTAGAAGAATTAAGTACGCAGTAATAAAAACCCATAAGGCAACTCTATTTGCAGTTGAACTTCTGGGTATAAGACTAGAGCACTCGTATACCTGAGTTCCTTTAAGGAAAATTCAGAAACCACAAGCTCAAAAGTTAACTGTTCACGGAACGACGCACTTCCTTCCACCACGCCGGCGTACGCCACTCTGTAGGATCGTAACAGTTTAGGATACAATCTGTGGCAGCGGGCGTGACCGCAGCGGGTGCCAACAGCCAATTCTGACACGAAATCTGTTAACGTTATCTGACTTCGCTATCGACTTCAGTCAACATCCAGTAAGAGGAATTCGTTAAAAATGATCTTGAATCAATAAAACAAATTGTTATAAAGTTAGATAAGAAGTTTAATTAACATAAACTTTATTGACTGGCGGGTGTGGTTACAATGGGCAACCGCTTGACACGGCATGTGGGTCTCTGCTCAGTAGCTCGGTGATGGTCGTAGGAGGAGGTGTGCACATCATCTCTGTGAGCTAGTCTCCCATGAAAGGTGTTCATTATCCGTAGAGTAATTTAAACGCCTGCTGTTTGTACAGTGATTCAAGTGTGGGGCATCCGAATATTTTTTTTCTTCACGATAAGGTGGAACTTCGTCACCTTAAGTATAATTTGATGCTGTAGAAGGATGGAACGATACTTCTGAAAAAATGAAGTTTGCCATTATTTGCTTGGGGCTGCTGTCGGTGGCTCGGCATGCGAACGCTGTGAGTATAAATCTTCTAGCACTAAATCGTTATCCATTTTCAACTTTTCAGTCGTCTTACAAATGGCAATCTTTGTATAAAATCCGTCAGCATATGGTAATTCAAAAATGAACGATGACAAGATTAGCATTTTTCTTTTCGGAAAATAAAGTCGAGGGCTGCTCATCAAAACCGAAGAAAAATTGAACATCAAGCACAAGTTCATGTTCACAACAGCAGTAGAGGTGGCCACAATTTGTATTAATTTTTAGCATGAATGTTAAAATGAAAACTGCTCGAGAGACAGATCATATACAATGCGTACTTCAAATTCCCTGACTGAGCTCCGAAGAGAACCAGTCTATTTTATTTAAAAAATTTACAACTTTATTTAGTAACTTAATTAATGCTAAAAGAATGACATTTTCCCTCGTTGAATCATTTTTCGTTTCGCGGAAACAAGAACAGTGAGTGCGATCTTGACTTTCACGCATCGACAATGCTTTGCTTAAATTTTACATACCATAAGATATTGTTTTAGAAACATCTGCATCGCATTCGTAACAAAAACGTACTCTAAAGTCAAATTAATCTCTAAAATTTTTATTTGCAATTGTTTCAGATTTACATGCATTAGCTATTTTTCTAGCCTAGTTATTTTTGTTATACATAGTTTTAAGTACTTACTGCTTCCAGTTATCACTTAGATATTACGTACACTCAAATTGGTACTCTATTTTTTCAAACAAAAACGTCATTCAGATTTTTAAATCACATCTTCTTCACCTATATATATTTTAGTTTTTCATAATCTTACACGAAATTTCGGTAAAATTTAAACAATATACGTACAGGTATATTTTTAAATAATTAACTAATTAACTAACTAATTAGTCCTAAAGACTAATCCCGTCGTATCCGGACTCTCTGATGCAATGCACTATTTTTTTGGACATGCTTGGCGCCTTAGAAATGCAATGTCCTGGCCCCTGGGTTATATCAACTGTTATCAATACAAGTTTGCGCTCAGTCCCTTTCCAGTCACAGAACCAAAATATAAAACGCACGAACCAGAGCGCTAAAATCCATGCGATATGACTGCAAGTTATTTAGCCCAGTGGTGTTGGCGGTCTAAATTACTCAGTGTATCGACAGATCAAACACCGACATCAAAGTTATTCAAATTTTCACCTCAGCTTTAAGTTTTCTGTACTTAGCTCTGCGGTAGCTGTTTTATATGCTTTGTGATTGAAAATGCGAAACATTTCTAGCTGCGGATTGTATTATGGTACAATGTTATTGATTCACTTGTATACATAATCTGATCCATTTGATCAATGTATCAGGGTAATTCGATAACTCAGTAAATGTAGTTCGGTGTACCCAGACATGTGATTATTTATTTGTTTATTTTAATTTGAGACACCTATAATTTCAATTTTACACCCCCACAAATATGATTTGGCACTTAGATAAAGGCATTTTGATTGTCAGAGCAATAAAAAATTAAAGAATGTTTTAACGAGTGTCTCATTTCATTTTGAAAAATAGCATCCTCATTTGTGAAAACACTTTTACAGTGAGCCCTAAAGATAAACACCCGTCAACAGAGGAGCTTAAAAGCCTATCCTGTCGTTACAGCTAATTAAAAGTTCCGCAGAACAAACTTTTCATTTCGCAAAAAAAATCTAGTTCATTTTAACTAGTACATTCATTGTGCTTAGACAGGACTTGATAAATGTTAATTAAATACGAGCTATAATATGATAGAAATTGCGAAACTTATAGAGGACCTTAAGTTACTATATTTCTAACTATTCTCTGTCTTGAGTATTCTACGTTGATAATTTTGCTTACGCAACTTATTGGGTAATTAATTTAATTGAAAAATTACATATACTAGATAGAAGAATACATATACTCTGGTGGTAATCAAAAAAGATGGTAAAGATGGTAATCAAAAAATTAAAATATTCTAAGAACTCATTAAATTTTATGGTATGAGCATGAAGTTTAAATAATTTATCCGAAATGGTGAAGGGATATTTATATCAACTAATCGTGATAATTATTGAATCAGTATTGTTTGGGGAACGTAGTAAAAATAAAATACAAGTGAAATTTTTTGGGGTGTCTGCATTTAAGAAATTTTTTTGGGTGACCATTTAATTAATCCCGTCTCACAAAACTAACAAGCTCGAAAAAGCTGTTTGAAGAAAAGTGGCTGCTCCATTGAACAATTTCATTTTTCATAATTCCAGTGTGTTTGGTATTGCGTAACATGACTACCCGCGCTGTTGAAGAGCTAAACCCTATTGCATGGGAACAAAAAGACGAGAATTAAGAATAGCAAATGAACAACTGTGACAGAAATGGGAGATTTTGCAGAATGACCGATTGCGTAGACAATTCTGTACGATGTGGTTGAATAATTTTCGAGCAGAGTTGCAGCAAAAAAGTTTTTTGAAACAATTTTCTAAGTAAACTTTGACCGCAAAAATTTTTCGGCCTCAAGAAACCTTTCATGACTTCGCATAAAACCTACATACATCCACATGTAGAGGGAATTTTCATAGCTAAATTTAATGGCGAGGGCAAACTGATAAGAGTTATAGCCCAAGATTATTCCTGTTTTTACGAAAAGTATGCATTACGTGCCGTTAAAAAGATCTTCCGTAAAGCTCTCATCAAACAAGAATTTTAATTTAATATTGAAAAAGGGCTGACCTCTTACAGAAGAATTACAATGTTTTGGACAAATGAGTCATGGATGGTAACGTAGTTTAATCAGGACAATTAAATAATTTCACTCGACAGTTATTAAAACTAGGTATCTAGTCACGAATACATTGACCCTAGTGATTTATAAATGCATCTCTTCATAAAATAATATGCAGTAAAATCTATACTCAAATAATTAAAGTTATCCGACATCATATATACGAGTCAGTAATTACACATAATAATATTTATAACGGTTGTTTTTGCTAATACAACGCTTGACTCAAGATTTGTTCAACTGAGACTAATTTATACTTGAATAAGTCAAAGTTCACAAGAAATGCTGTATAACTAGGATATCGACTGTAGTTCCCAACTCTCGTCTGAGATAACTTCAACATGTCTTCTTTGGGTGTACCTCACCTGGACGACGACTATCAGGGAAAAAGAAACATTCATTTTCGACGTTTAAGCAATCAACATCATTCACAACCTGAGTTTTCAAAAATATCGATCACAAAAACTGGAAACTTTACGTGCAATCGAGACAATATCCTTCAACATGTGTGAACGAGTTCATCCAAAGACGTTTGCGGCGTAGCCCTCACATCAGGTTTTTACTCGGTCTCCTTAAAAATCACATTTGTTAGCTTTAAAAGAGAAGATTTCTTCAATAATTTACTGAACAATTTTCCTGAGTATTTTTCAGAACTTAGTGCCGTTATTCAAGTCGTATGCCGAATGAACGACCAAGAACTCGTGTGAGAATTGGTCGTTGTGTCATCGAAGGGAATGAGCCTTCCACCATCAACGCCACAGTTACGATAGTTATTGATAAGACACTCTATTATTGTGAAACGATAAGTCACGAAAATAGAAATTCATGATTTTTCTTCTGAGAATTCAGTGAAAGAAATGTATCAGGAAGCTTGCTAAATAAAAGTGATAAGTGTTGTTTTTTATTCCGAGAAAGAAAAACGAGTTAAAACCGATTAGTGTTATTTTACTTACTCTACATTCAAGAGGAAATGAGCCATGGCATTGAAAACAGACATCATTTGGAAACCATCTTAACTTGAACTATATTTACTCAAAGTGTTTTTGTAAGTATTGTTTTACTTACTGTACATTCAAGAGGAAATGAGCCAGGGCATTGAAAACAGATATCGTTTCGAAACCATCTTTACTTGACACACAAAAAAAACAGTAAATTTAGAAAGAAGTTGATGAAGCAAGATAAAAGTTCAAGAAGAAAATAGTAGGCAGTGAAAAACAGGACAGCAGTGAACCAAAACTGGATGGTCCTTAACATAACAAAAAACATTTCATTTCAACCAAAAAAGGCCTACCGGACTCTCAGCTCAGAACCTCACATATTTTCCCCGGGAGAATGATTCAACACTAAACACCACTAAATTTTATATATGTGAATACCTTGATCGAATATGAAATTATGGTTAACTTCCTCCAGTTCCCGAAGGGAAGAAACGCTAGCCTCATATGATGATTATTTGCCAAAAGTGTTTTTGTTTGTTCGCTCCAGGACTGTTGCGTCACCAAGCCCTGCAAATGTGACACACCAGGAGACCCTGGTGCTCCTGGCATCCCAGGCCTGCAGGGCCACACCGGCTTCCCTGGGGACCCGGGCTTTGAGGGCCCCATAGGTGAGTCTTGCCGTCTTAGATTCCCTTGGGTAAGATCCCCTTGTGTTAACTAGCTAGAGGAGGGTGTAGGTACATCTACGTAAAAGTGAACACTGTTAACTCAAGTAAACTGTTAACTGACTAGAGGAAGGTGACGACTTAGGTACATCTACGTAAAAGTGAACACTGTTAACCGATGTAAACCGTTAACTGGCTAGAGGAAAGTGACGACTTAGGTACATCAACGTAAAAGTATACGCTGTTACCCGAAGTATACTGTGTCCTGGCTAGAGGAGGGTGACGACTTAGGTACATCTACGTAAAAGTGAACACTGTTAACCGAAGTAAACTGTTAACTGGCTAGAGGACGGTGACGACTTAGGTACATCTACGTAAAAGTGAACACTTGACCGAAGTAAACTGTTAACTGGCGAGAGGAAGGTGATGACTTAGGTACATCTACGTAAAAGTAAACGCTGTTACCCGAAGTAAACAGTGTCCTGGCTAGAGGAGGGTGACGACTTAGGTACATCTACGTAAAGTGTTTGCAGAATTTGGTTTATTGTTTTTACCAGGCCGCCCTGGACCATACGGCGACACTGGCGATCCAGGCTCCATGGGCCCCAAAGGCACTCGTGGGGATCAAGGAATGCCAGGATTTAAGGGGACAGCTGGAATACCAGGCCTCCCTGGATCTCAAGGACTTCGAGGACAACTTGGAATACCTGGATGCAATGGAACCGATGGACGGCCTGGTGGATCAGGGTACCCCGGACCCCCTGGCTTGCCTGGGCCTGAAGGTATTTATGAGACCTCAGATATTATGGGAATCGTTCAGTCGTTCTCTTTCAGTAAAATGTTCAGTTGCAATTTTCATATGGGATGATTCTTGCGCTCGCTCAATGTTTTAAGAGGGCCAAACGGTTTTTTCTCTTGATATTTCAAAAATTCATAAAAATACTTCAGGAGCGAAGTAAGCTCGGAGGGATTCACAACATGTTTAGAACATTCGAATGGACGTTCAGCTCTAGAAATTTTTGAATTTGCATGATACCAGGAAAAAAATTTTATGAGAAAAAACCGTTCGGTCCCCTTAACGGCAGTCATTTTGTTGACTTTAAGCAAGCTCAGTATCTTTTACACAGCAGTAAAATATGTAGTTTAAGGGTCTTGAAATGAGAATATCTTACAATATTGAAATTTTAGGTAATAGTATAAAGCTACTAGACGCCGTTGAATTCTTTATTGTCATTCTCAATACAGCTACTACATCGTATTGGAAATCTTACGATGGAGTATTAGTTAGTAATTTTAAGGTCTCATTTCTAGCTTGCTTGTGATGTTTTATGAGCTTTCATATTATGCAGACTTTGAAAGTCCACGATAATTTTACAGGAATGTTCATTTGCGCTTATTTATTTAAAAACCTGGCATGCTCGATAGTTGAAGCTCAAATTTTTATACGGACCCTATGCACGTAATCTAAGCGAGCGAGTTGATGGCTTTTGCATCATCCTCTCGGATCATAGCATTACCATTATCAACGATTCCAGTTCAGACTGATTCCGTTCACTAATAGGTAACAGAGAAGATTCCTAATATTATTATCTGCAGGCATCGACCCATCATTCGCCGGAGTGTTGTTCTTATTGTAGAGTGATCATTTAAAAAGAATAAGAAAATCTTAGGTTTAATATATATACGATGGATTTTTCACTCGATACTTAACTTTATTTTCGTTGCTGTATAGTAATCAACACGTTTTTCAATTATGCCCGACATTCACTACGTTCGTTTTTGCACTACTCTCAGCGACGGTTTTCTGAACAGCTCGCAGTGGCCGTTTTCTGAACAGTTCTCCGTTACCGTTTTCTAAACAGTTATCAGCAATCGTTTTCTGAACAGTTCTCTGTTACCGTTTTCTGATCAGCTCTCAGACACCGTTTTCTAATCAGTTCTCAGAGCCCGTTTTCTGAACAGCTCTCAGCAACCGTTTTCTAAACAGTTATCAGTAACCGTTTTCTAAACAGTTCTCCGTTACCGTTTTCTAATCAGCGCTCAGCGACAGTTTTCTGTCTCCAGAATTTGAGTTTTTCGTTTTTCGTAATGAGCATTATACATTTGTTTTATTTCTCTGGGAGTTAAGATGAATAGAATTTGCTCGTGTTTTTTAGTTCAACCAACATTTTCGTTTTAATAGATTATGCAGCTCTGACATCGCATTGAATTTATAATAATTGCTTCTCTCGTGAAACCAGCCATCGTCTTTAATTTTTCACCTCCTCGTCAATGCTTTTTCCACATTCACTCAGTCTTACTTTTAAGTTCTTTATCATTGAAATGAGCATTGAAAGTCGCTTGCTTAGATAATACTGCGTCCGCATTGAATCAATAGATATCCCGTGTAGTCTTTCGGTTCACTGTCGAGTTCTAATCGACTTCCTTATTCCCGTTTTTTCCAAGGTGTGATACTTCTTGCGATCCCATGAACACCGTCTCGCGCATTAATTTACCACGGCATTATTTAATCCCGTTATAAAAGCATGCAGTCAAGGTTGTCTGCGGGCTCCAAATCTATTGCAGCCTTGAAATTGCAGTTACCCTCATGACAGGCGTAGTTATACGTACTTTATAGCTTCGCAAAACTATTTATCAGATGTGTCTGTTTACTCTATTTATGAATGTGCTATCATTTTCATAAGGTGGTAACGACGTAATCTTTGTTCTGTTTTTTTTTCCAGTGAAATTTTGATTAACTTCACATTGATGCAAGTCTTCTTAATTCACAGACAAATTTTTCGTTCAAGCAAACGTAAACGATGTGGAGGCATTCGAGCTTTGTATTGCTTCAAATGAAAATTATTCCTGAGTCAACTTCTTTTCGAAAATGCTGAAACATTAAAATTTTAATTGGACACAACGGAAAATTTGTCAAAAGTATTTGATAATTTACATCAAGAAATGTGAAATTTAGACACTAAAATCGTATTCACATACTACACACTCAAAAAAATTTCAAGTGATTAGCATAGTGAGGTCAGAACATCTCGACGTTTTCGAGCGACAGAAACTAAATCTTATAAAGTACTTGTTCTGATCTCATCAAAGCTTTGTAGTGACAGTAATCTAGTGAAATACATCACAGGAAAAGATTTTGTCCACCCTAGATCGAATACATTCTCTTGTAGATTGGTTTTTTAATGCTTTTCAACTAACGTCAAGACATAAAGATGGTTGCCCATTTTCAAGCCTGTGTCCATTTTAAACAGCTGATAACTGGGGGGAATGATGGCTTTGCCCACACGTTTACCAACAGTAAAACCGACTTAATTGTCGGGCACTGAACTAACGACGTGAAGGGTGGACGTTTTGAGCCACTATGCTGAACTATCCTGAATCAATAAGGATAACTGAAGCTATTCAACCTTCTGTGCAGGGCCTAAGGGAGTTGGTGGGTTCAGAGGAGAGCCTGGAGACGGTGGCACCAACTCCCCGGGAGCAAGAGGGGAGCCAGGCACCGCTGGCTGGCCCGGAGTGCAGGGCATCAGAGGCATGAAGGGCAACAAAGGGTTCAGAGGAGACGAGGGCATCAGAGGCCTCAATGTGAGTATGTTTTGTTCGGTGCTACAATAGCGAAAGGTATACCGCCATGAACATATCGCCTACCCAGGTGGCGTTTGAGATGCACAAATTAAGTTTTTATCGCTAAATCAAATCTATGGAAATAAGCAATATCCATTAGTAACCTAACATAACCTAGCCTCACGCGATAGTACTAGCTAGAGGTAGATTTCATGTTATAGTGTGGTAAACCTCACGCTATAGCAGCACCCTTTGTTATTATGATCCTACTTGTGAGAAGAAAATATTTCAGTTAGTTGCTCGAACTTTCTATTTACTATAATGCCCGTGATTGATGTGTAGGTCTGAATTGCACTTGCATCCGAGGAATTTATATTGGGAAGATGAGAAAGGTTGTCAAGCCTGTATCAAAAATGCGCCTATCATGTGATAGTAGTTGTTCAAGAAGTGAGTGATTGATGTGTGATCATATTCAAGTGAGTGATTGATGCTGTCGCATTTTGGAGGCTCATTGTGAATAATTTACGTCTATCATAACTATGCTCAAAAACACAGCTTTAGTCGCCGTTGTTGACAGCACGGGTCCACTAGTAATAAAAAACTCGTGAAATGAGCATTGATTTGCTGTTATTATTTCATTTTGAAACGGGATGGAAATGTCTCCAGATATTGCTGAAAAAATTCTCATATCGCGCCTCTTACTAGAAAACTTCCTCTTGAAATTCAGTACAAACTTCTGCCAAACCCATCGCTGGAAAAATTAACTCTCATTTGACTTATAAACATCTAAATATTTCGCCAAATTCCATCAACAATGCTTGGTTCTCAGGGTAGTCCAGGTCGCCCAGGATCGGATGGCTACAAAGGAGACCCTGGAGAGCCCGGTTCCAGCGTACAGTCCATGAAAGGAGACATGGGAGAGCGTGGACCAAAAGGCGACGAAAAACAATACCAAGAAGAGTGAGTATATAAAATCGTCGGTAATGCTTCGAGCTACAGAATTAAAACTTTAAGCAAGGAATCCTCTCAGATGTAGTCTTTTATCGCCGCTAATTTACATAACCGACTTGACAGCCCGAGAGCAATTGGGTCGGGTTTCCAAATGGGTGCATCTGGCAGCCATGCCATTGTTGCCAGATGCTAGAAGATCTTTATGGTCAATCAAGGTAGAGCTAGAACAGTAACAAACATAAGGCAGCCAGAAAACCCTCAAGCAAGTGAGCTAACAAAATAATCGGAGTTTCTTAAGTATATAGATATTCTTGAGTAATACTTAATATATACTACTGAAAAGTTTATAAGAATCTAAATGTCTCTTGTATGCAATTTTTACTTTTCCTGCAGTACTGCAACCTACATCTTAAAAAACATAATCAAGAAGTTTCATTAACACTGAGCACATGAAAGAGTGCGCTGTGAATACTTTGCATTAGCGCTGAGTGAGCTATGAAGAATTCTCCTGTGTCATCCTCTAAATACTCGATAGCTTACCCAGTTTACGCAGTCAACTCATAGTTGTAGAAATTGATGAAGTCATCAAAGGCACCGAATGTTTCGTTGAACCAGAGTATTTTCTGTATATTTCATTTTGATAAGGCGTTGCAAAAAAATCATCCTGAGAGACTACCTGTTTTAACTAATAAAATTAAGTGAGCTAATTTCACACGTTACACCTGTAAAAAAGGGTGGTTGTGCGTAACAAGTTAACGAGTTTTAAACGCCGCACTGTGTATCAAGTGACCAATTTCACTCGTTTTTTCCTGTTTCCGGAAATGATTAGTCACTAAGTTTTGCCTAAAACTTCGTATTTTGAATCAGAGGTTAATCACTAAGTTTCCAGATTGCACAACTAGTTCCTTAAATCAAAGTGTAATAACATACTCACTAAGCTCACTATTTACACGCTTCCTATATCAGAATGTGATTACTCACTCAAATGTACAGGTATCCTCCTCCTTCCGTCGACGAGTTCGTGATGAACGGAAGCCCGGGCAAGGACGGGCGGCCTGGAGTGAAGGGGTCTAAGGGCGAGTTCGGCATTCGTGGGTGGCGAGGCAAGCCTGGGCGGCAGGGTGCCACTGGGCCGCAGGGCATGAAGGGCTTCAAAGGGGCGCCTGGCCTTGCTGGTCTTCCTGGACTGTTCGGTGACAAGGTAACCAAAAGTATTGAAAAATGTCTCTTGGGAGAAATTTTTTACTTTTCTTTGACGAGGTAATTAAAAGTATGGAACAGTGTCTCTCGCGAGCAATTTTTTACTTTTTTTAAAGAGATGACCAAAAGTATTGAAAAATGTCTCTTGCGGGCAATTTTTTATTTTTTGGTGACAAGGTAACCAAAAGTATGAAACAGTGTTTCTTGAGAGCAATTTTTTACTTTTTTTGATGAGATGACCAAAAGTATTGAAAAGTGTCTCATGAATTCAAATTTTTGCTTTTCTCAGATGGGATAAGCAGAAGTATCGAAAAATATCTCTTGGGTGTATTTTTTTACTTTTTTTATGAGATAATTAAAAGTATTGAAGAGTGTCGGTGCATGCAAGTTTTTACTATTTTCTCATAATGTGATCAAAAGTCTTGAAAAGTGTCTCTTGCGTCTGCGAATTTCTTGATGACTTTTTGATGATGACTGTCTCTAGCATCAGTAAAAATATTGACTTACCGCTGATGAGATGATCAAAAGCATTAAAAATAGTTTCTTGAATGCTAATTATTTTTCTCATTTCTCTGATAAGACGACTAAAGCCATTAGAAGCTCTCTTCTCTATTCACAAATTTCTTTTATATTCGGTGATAAGAGAACCGAAAGTATTGCAAACTGACTTACAACAGAAAATTTCATGGTTATCAATGGAAGCTGTTTTTTTCATTTTCATAGTTTTGGATCTGTACATGATGAGGTGATCAAAAATATTAAAAACTGCCTCTTCCATTCGCAAGTTTTTTTAGCTTTCAGTGATAAGAAGACTGAACAAGGCAGTAAACAGGCCGTTACTCTTGAATGTTTCATCCCTTCATTGTTACAGCATACCAAAACTATGAAAAACTCTTCATTGTCTATGCAAATTTATTTTCCTATTTACTTTTTTATTAATTAATCTGCATTAAACACGATCTCATTTGGCTTAACTAAATATTCATCTGAATTGAGTGAAGAATTTATTCGAATATTTTGAAATCGCAGAAGTAATGTGATATACTGTATTTCATCATTTACTTTCACTCAAGCTTAGTTCTATCAAACATGATCACATTAAGTATCGTAAGCCCATACTGTAGACTTCTTTCAATAATTACTTCTGTTTAAAATATCCACAAAATAGCAACAGTTCATTGTTATCGGGGCTTTTTCATTGCTGAGAGAACCCTCGTTATTCTCGCACGCGTAGAGATCGAAAATTTTGTGAAAAATTAACCCTTAAAAAATAGAATGATTGGGAATAAAAGTTTTACAAACAATGATTTCCTCATTTTGAACTGTTTTATGAGTCAGGTTCGTCAAATTTACTTTGTCTGAACTAGATTTTGAAATTCGTCGATTTTTAACAAATTTGACCTTGAAAAGCACTCGGTATCTATAAACCCAGAGGATTGCGAGATCCTGTAAACTTTTTACGGCTGAATTTTAATTTTAAAAATGCCAAATTTTAGAATTTTAGTCATAAGAACAGCGACGAGGTAATCTTGATAAAAATGACGTGAGCAAAAACCAATGATTTGGGTAAACTTTTCCCCCTTTATAAAGAAATATTTCATTACTCCTCTTTCACGTCTGAATAAAGCCTCCTTGGCCCAATAGTTCATAGCACTTCCATTTCGAGTGAAGAATTCGAGGTTTCGAAATGCCGTAAAGCCAAGCATTTCTTATCTATGGGAATATCGAGGTTAACAGCTATACGTTTAAAGATTTACGTTTAAACCCAAAGATTTAAACGTATATCGGTTCGAGCGGTGATAACCGTCGTTGCGTTCATTTTATGCATTTGAAAGCCGCTGTTGAACATGATATATGTCACCTCCATTGAAACATTTCATCTGTTTTTGTCTTCAGGGTGACCTCGGCGAACCTGGATACGACGGCCGCCCCGGCCCCGTGGGAGAGATCGGTCTGCCTGGAATCTACGACCCAAACTTGATGGAATTTTATGCCGGTCCTCCTGGTACGAACTACGTCAAGTCTCAGCTGAAACGATACTAAAAAATTCTGTATCAGACACCTAAAGTATTTTTAAAATTAGGGCACACCTGCTGTCAATAATGACGGTTGTGGCTCTAATTATTTGTATGACACAAAAAATTTTCTAATCACTTTACTAAACATATTGTAGCATGTAGCCCTCTCTGGTTACCTGAGTAACTGGAAAGGCATAATGAGCTTTTTATTGGTGCAAGCTTCGTCATCTCTCAAATCTCCCCCATAATAATCTTTCGGGAGCAAACATGAAACAAATATTTCAATGGAAAAACAGTAGTTTAATAGTAGAATTTCACACTAATTATCTAGGGCTTAAGTATCCACTTTACACTGAGAGGCCGCATTAAAATGGTCAAGATAGTATCTTTATCGTAGATACATTGTCTCCTCATATTCACATTGAGCAGATACTTCAATAGTCTTAATACTGGTATGGTGTACAGAGAGACCAACGAAGCAATAGATCGACAAGCTGTGTGCTTATAAGTAGAAGATTTTGAACATAATGGACTATACAGTGTGTCAAAAATGACCGCATTCGACTATCACGAATGCGAAAAATGACATAAAACCCCGTTATTACGTTGGGCATTGGGGTTAGGGAAAAAATAATTTCCTTATACTCATCAATTTCCTCATTTTCCTCATTTCCTCATTTCCTTATACTCACCATTTTGAGATCTGTACAGAGGCTATGAAAACATGAGTGCATTTGATAAATGTTCTATACGATCATCGTTTTATCCGCTAAAATTTTTTATCGAAAGAAGTGCATATAATTCAATCTCTGGCAGGTGCACTTTTAGAACTGGAAGCATTGTGGCAAAGCCTGTAGCTTTATGTATGTATTATTTTCCTATCTAATACTGCAAGAACGTTGTGATAGACGTAAAGATACTAACAAATAAGCATACTACGGTTGTTTCTTTACGAGATTAATAAACCAGAAATTGTTTATCAACAAGTAGTTAAGATACCCAATTGCCAAGCTCTGCCACGGTATAGGAAACAAGGTAGGGTCATACCAGTCTTTTTTTTGTCGACTGGATGGGTTTGCTGACGTCACGGCAGCAGACCACTGGAATCGCTCAAATTGCTTCTGGTAGCACTGCTACCCCTAAATCCGTCTCTACTATTGGCCTAATGTCATGGTGTTTTGGTGACGTCATAAAGTTTGTTTGAAAAAAGCCTTTCTATTGGCTAGCCGAGCAAGAAGAAGTGTATTTTCCCCCATAGAAATGACCCTACCTTGTTTCCTCTACCGTGAGCTCTGCACATTTGCAACAGGTCCACAAGGTCCAGTCGGTCTGCCTGGGTTCCAAGGCGATCGAGGCAGAGACGGATATCCGGGTGGTGTTGGTAGGAGAGGCGCCCCCGGCCTGCCTGGGTCTCCTGGAGAAATTGGAGAAGATGGCAGACCTGGCAGAAGTGAAGTCGGAGACCCTGGAGTCCAAGGTGTGTGGTCGAGTGCTATTTCTTTTGTTGTTCAATTTTATACAGCGCATGTTTCATCATATGAACGCAGAATAGTGATCGCTTTGTCACTGAAACAACTTAGATTCTATCAATGATTACAGGGTAGTTTTTTTTCCCCACGATAAATGGAAGATGTTTCATTAGAACCATATTCAGTGGGACACTTGTGTTCTATCAGTAAGTATAAAATAAGTTTTGTTTGCTTTTTAGCACATGTGAAATGAAGTGCACGACTTCTCTAAGTTAGTCTTCAATCTTCAGTCATTTACTTTTTATTTGATTTTTCTATGGTCTGGTATCCTGGGGATTTTTCTTTTCTCGTAATTTTTACATCATGGGAGCATTATAATTACTTCAGGATGAACACCATTTAAGAATTGAATTATGTGCAGAATTTTTGTGATAAACTACAGTCTCCTGAACATGTAAATACTCCTTTCTCTACGAATAAGCTGTATATATAATTTTAGCTAACAATTTCAAGAAAAATTCCAAGAAATAGCTGAAAATTGAGCCAATTGTTCAATTGTTTAATATTTTTTAAGGTTAAAGTGGCGTTCGTCTCTCATCGTGAACAATACCTGGGTGATAAACCTTAGTGGCAAACAGATGATAGTTTTCACTAACTGTCGCCCAACTTCTTTTTAAAATCGACATTCACAAGCGTCCTGGACAGATAACTACGCATGCACGAATCCCCTATTAGCGTGCTCTGTGATGTCAAAGTTGCCATTGAGGTGCGGACAGAAAAATAATCCTCTGTACCTAAAACCTAAGTTTTAAAACAACTTACGTCGTCGTACCCGTTCATGTTAGTGGACTAGGATACGATAACGTACCTCTTTTAAAAATCAAACACCTTATTCAGGAAAGAATTGATTCAGTGTTGATGACGTCGTATTTCTTCGTTCTATTATCCCAATAAAGTGCGTGAGGACCTATCATAGAATGCGGTGACAACACAAGCAGAATACAAATTTCGACGAACCGAAGTGTTGATTGTAGGAGATAAGCGTAGAGTGGTAACAATTTTAAAGTCGTGATGAATATTGTGCTGTTTTGAGTTTAATCTATTCCTCCCCTAACCAATATCCCATTTTCTCATTGTAACTGGGAAAAGTTTCCCAGACAGGGGGAAATTATTAGCAAGTTCTGTGTGTACTGTAGATTACGCGAGATAACAAAAATACACAACGACTTTCATTTGAATTCTTCTATCCACTTATGACCGGATGCATTTAAAGATACCTTTATTGCAAATGGAGAGTCACTTCCAAAAATAAATTAGATCCTCTTTTAGTTTCGTGCGCAGGCTATGAAAACAATGTTTTTTTAATAAACTTCTCTCGTAGACTAGATATTTATTGCATTGTTATTGCATTCATGCACAGATAGTCGAAGGTAAATTCTTTGAACTACTCCAGTCACGAGCAGTTTTATTTTGGAAATGCTTGTTTTCAATTCCACATCATTACTCTCCTTAAATTCATTATGATTCTGCAGTTCGTTTACTACCGGAAATCGTTTCTCTTGAGTCTCGGAATATATGGACAGTGTCTGGATGTACAGCTTTGAGCAATGATCTATGTAAGGAATATCGTATTTGCAGCAGCATTACGTTTTCAGGGCTTAGATTGGATTCTAAAAAGTTGATGCTAAACACTATTCAATAACCAAAATAGAATCAATGAAAAGCACGGAGAATAAGATCGTATACTGTCTCATCTAACTATTTGTAGGAGAATTAAGTTAATTATATTTTCCAATGTGACCTCGGCACGTAATCTGATTTTCAATGGCACATTGATGCTCTAAGTTGTCTGCATATTGTACAGTGTGGTTCGGAAATGAGAATGTCAGCGAAATTTAGACGATTGAATGTATGGATCATTGATATTTAAGTCATACTTAAGTTCATAGAATTTACTTCGCTTAGGTTTAAAAAGTCGATTAATGGATTTTTTGAAACTTTTTTGTATTCTACTTCTACCTACAAATTTTTAGAACATCAGGCCCTTCCTAACATAACTGTAAAGCGCCCTAGAGACGCTTTCCAAAGAGATTTATTGCTTTTCCAACGCGAAATGAGTGTAAGTTCACTGATATTATAAAAGTGGTGAATAATTTTTTCTTGCCTCAAACCCCTCTCACCGTGTATCTCCCTTCAGGGTTCCCTGGTATCCCTGGCATTCAGGGACCAAGAGGAGACCTCGGACCTCCAGGATTTGCCGGACGTAAGGGATTTGTCGGGGATCCAGATTTTGGTGCTAAGGGCCAGGATGGAAGACCAGGACGTCCCGGCAGTAACGGCATCCAGGGGCAACTCGGCTACTCAGGCCGCCCAGGTGAAATTTTAGCAGAGATGTACACTACGTAAGTCATGGTCCTAATTTACGATTCTTGTGTCAGTTAATAAGTACTGCAGTAAGTTCCAGGGAAGTTTCTCTTCTTTAAGTGAATGATCATTAGGAATTTAAGAACGAAGAAAGCGCTAATCTTTTGAAAAAATGAAATATTGAAATCTTAATTAAATATGATTTCAATGCTTAGCGATTTCTTCGTTTTTAAATTGCAATAAATTTAAAGTAATCATACTTTTGCCTTTTCCAAAACGACCATACAAAAGTAATTTAGGTCATTTTTTTGTCGAACAACTTCTTCCGTTAAAAGCCATGACGGGTTGCAAGAGCCGCTAATTTCTGAAAATTGGACATAGATTATTCCGATTCAATTGATAGAAATTACAATTCGTGTTAATGGACCTGTAACACTTCAGTGTAATGCTAGTAGTGGAAAATGCTAAAGTATTTGTTCACAATTTAATCAAAATGGTAATATTTATGATGACGTTGCAAATGTGAGTGTAGGAGAAACCATAAGAGTAATAAATCAAAAAATGAACCAGAGCATTCTCTGCGGATTATGGTCCAAATGAATTCAAAGGATAGTCGAATTATAACTAACTCAGGGAGAAAAAAACTATGTTTATCCGAACTTCAAAAGATTTAAATGAAGCAAAACCGAATAGTTTTCGGGGCACTGTTATGTTGACAGAATTGAGAAATAGCAAGTATGATTGTACATGGAAAAGTGGAATGCAGGGAAAAACATGCTTGATTTCTTGATGTGTTGTAACTGATTGGGGAGTCACTAGCCACTTGAGCTTATGATTGGAGTGATTGGGTGGTTACTAGCTGCTTGAGCTTACTATTGGAGTGATTGGGGAATTACTAGCCCATTGAGCTTACTATTGGAGTGAAAGGAGAGTTACTAGCCCCTTGAGTGGGAGTGATTGAGTACTTACTAGCCACTTGAGCTTATAATTATTGGAGTTATTGGGTAGTTACTATAGCCCCTTGAGCTTACTATTGGAGTGATTGAGTAGTTACGAGCCACTTGAGCTTACTATCGGAGTGATTGGGGAGTTACTATAGCTACTTGAGCTTATTATTGGAATGATTGGGGTAGTGACTAACTCCATGAGCTTCTTATCTATGAATTTAGTTGTGGCTCAATTTAGTAGTCGGAGTCCAGTTGACTCAAGCACAGGCTGCAATTCAGTTCTAAGACATGAGAAGATGCCAGTTATTGTGCTCATGAATATGAACGTAGTTTAGGCTGGTTATGATTATTGTAGTTTAGGTTGGCACTAAAGCTGTGTCCGGCTTACAGTAAAAGTCATTGGCAGTTGATGAAGCTCAAAATCTATTATCACGCACGTTGTTTCCATGAAATAACTCACTATACAAACTTGGAACCTATTTTCATGAATTTTTGAGTGATTTAATTTGGCCATCAATTTAAGTTATTTTGAAAATACTTCTATTTCAAGTTTTAAGGTTCTTCTCTTATTGTTCCTCATTAATATCTCTTGTGTTATGTGAACTCATATGTATCGGTTATAGAAATTGAATTGAACAGTAGCTGCGTTCTTGCTTCTATCTGTTGTCAAGAGTGGCGCAAAAAGAACGCATGGATTTGACCGTTCATTTTTGCGCCACCCTGGTCGTCTTACTTAGGGAGGCTTAAACTAACTTGTAACGTATTCTTTGTGCTTAGAAACTCTGCTCTGTAGACTATTCTGTTGCGTAACTGAACTCAAGAATTGCAGAGTAAACTCTAACAGCGAGGAATTTGGTTTACCGCATGAGTGATTGTAGGGTAGCTCAAAAAGTACGGTCAATTCCATGCGTTCTTTTTGCGCCATCGTGTATATTTATGATTCTCCATGAATTATTCGGTTACACCAATGCTCAACATACCCTTTCAAAATTGCATAGTGGCACGTTGTACATGTTGATCTATTTGAACACTTGCATGCTATGAATTCAACCATCAACTTTTTCATGGGGCTTTACTTGAACTCCTATACTCTTTGTCAGGTCCTAAGGGCATTCCTGGTATTGGAGTCCCCATCAAGGGCCCTAAAGGATTCAAAGGTCTCATGGGTCCAGTGGGAGACCCTGGGTTCTCTCCCCCAGACGCTCCCAACGGCTACCCCGGCATCAAAGGCCCGAAAGGAGATGCCTGCATTCCCAGACCACGTAAGTCTGGAGCCCTTTGAAAATTGGCTTCTAAGATATCAGCATTTTTTTCTAACTTTCTAAAATAGATCTTGCTTAGAGTGAAGTTTACCATGGTGCTCTTGCATGTATAATATTTTACGATGTACCGAAATGTATGATTAACTAGCACTAATCATGCGCTATCCATCAACGATATTTAACCTGATGACTATACGTATCACGGCCTGCTTGCAATATTCATTGACATGACATTTGTTACCCAAGCTGATGTACCTTCCTTTGGCGAGCACAAGCTTCCAATCGTATTTCATTGTGAAAGAACGATCAGTTCATTTCGAGGTTTCACTCGCTATATTCATTCGTAAAATTACACCAATGCGTTCTTCTAAATCAAGTCATCTCTTATATGCTGTGGTAATTGCATATAATCATGACTGCAGTAGCCCTGCCTTGTGTCCTATCATGTCTCAGGATTTTAGATTTTTTAAATTTTAACCTCACAGCATTTCATTTTGGAGTGAAGCTAACGGTATCAAAATGTTTGTCACTCTGTTATACTAAATTATACTGCGATAAATGAGGGCAAAAATATGTATAAGCAAAAAATTACTGGTGACATTTTTCCTTAGTCCAGGTCGAATTTTCTCCCCCCACGTTTACCAGTGTTCACTACGGGATGGCCATGAATTTTCCCATTTCTTGCGCTATGCTTTCAAAAGGGAGCACTCACTAGACTAGCCAGGATGTGTTACTGCACTTTCAAGGCGAAACTTGAATACAAGTCATCCATTTCAGTGTGACCCTGTACTTCGTTTCAAAAGCTTTTGCTTCTCGTAGGAAAGTCGAGAGTTCAAATCTTGTGGAACATCAGCGTTCATTTTGCAAAAGAAGTTCCTCCTTTGGACCGGCGTACGAGTGGATATCGGCTCGACCAGAATTAGGCCTTATTGCGAAATGACATCAATGACTACGACATAATGAACAGTAAAAGAAATTATCTTTTAATGAAGCTTTTTTAGTGATCACTCGATTTTAACCACCACCTTGTAAAAATAATTGTTTTTTAGTCCCTTATGCAAACGGGAATGAGTACAGTGCAAGCTCATTGAGTAGAAGGGTTTTCCCTAATAATCTGCCCGTCTTTTTATTTTTGATTATCCCCAAAAAGCTGTTTGCTCTGATAAAGTACTGCGCAGTACTGAATTCGAACCACGATGTCTCCGAAGTGTGATGGTGATAGCAAGATGATGTTGAAACTGTGTAAAATACGTATATCAATTTTATTGGAATTGAATAGCTTCAATTTCAATAGTATGTGAAATAACATCAGGTTTCTTTTCGTGTTTAATTTCTCTTATGTTTCTAGTCGAATACTTAGAATACTTATATGATTTCTCTTATGCAATGGTATCTTATTGAACACATTGAATTGGTTCGTCCGTTTCTCTTTCACGCTCAAATGGTGCTCAATGTCCGTATCTGTGATACGAGTTTCACCCGTGCACAAGTACAAAACTATTTTAATCGCTGGTACAATTAGGATAGATAAATTTCTTTCTCATCCACATCTGGAAGATTCATCTAAAGAAAATGTCCAACCCCGTCATTTTTGATGGGTCGTGTACACTAGTATAATGCTGCTTGCAGAGTCTCCATGCGAGTCGGGCGACCGAGGCGATGCCGGGTACGCCGGTGGACGGGGCTTCAAGGGCGAGCCAGGCTTCCCGGGCGATAAGGGAACCAAGGGCCTCCCTGGCAACTTTGGTACCCCTGGCAACCGCGGGCTGGCAGGCATTGCAGGCTCCCACGGTGAGGATGAAAATATCTCTTCGCTATTTTGTTTCCAAAATTAAGAATCAATATATTTATCGGAAATTTTTTCAAATTTTAAAAATTAAGGGACGCAATTTACAGACCGCCATCATCTTCTTAAGTGAAGAGAATATAGATGTGAATATATTTAAATTTTTATTCATCCAGAAAGTGAAAGTACATGGATTTAATCTGAACAGAGGTGACTATAATAAGTGAGAGTAAATAAATTAAAGAGACATGTAGAAAGACACTTCATTTTCAGAAAGTGCGAGTCAAGTATTCAACTAAAGCTTAAAAATAAATTTCATCAATGTCCTGCCCATAGTAATTTTCTGGTGAAAACTAGCTGAGTTCCTAATTATTTATGTCTGAACCTTACGGGAAACTATATCAATCTCTAGAGTTCTCATGTGAAAGAGAATATAGTTGAATTCATGTGAATTCTTCCTCTTCTGGTTATGTTTTACAGAGATTTTTGCTAAAGATGAGCAGTTTGTCCGAAACGTTCGGTTTTATTTGATAATTTTTATAAAAATGACCTTACGTGAAACGATTTTCGCCTTGCTTTTCATTCTCAAGCCTAGAAGCATCAATGCTGGAGTTATTTTAGATTGCTCATGTAAATTTAAAGCTATATTTATGGAATGGATAAACTTTGAGTATTCTACACGTTTTCACATTCCTGTTTTCTAATTCGAGAAAGTATTCTATACGTTGTCAGATTCATCCCGTGCGAACTTTAGAGAGACATTGTATACTTTTTAAAATTTTTGCTGTAGGAATTTGAAGTACGTGTTTTATACGTTACCATTGTGTAAACCAGGACTCAATGGGTTTGCTGGCCGCAAGGGAGAACCCAGCACAGTCATCCCTGGACCCTCAACGCCTGGTGTCAGAGGAGATCCTGGATTTCCGGGCCCTATTGGAGACCCCGGGCCTCGTGGTGGCCCAGGACGCCCTGGAGCCAACGGCCGAGAGGGTGTGACGGGCGAGCAAGTGCGTAGACAATTTTTAAGGGTGCTGCTATAGCGTGAGGTCTGCCTCACTATACCATTAGATCAATTTCTAGCTAGTACTATAGAGTGATGTTAGGTTAGGTTAGTTAACCATTGGATATTACCTATTTCCATACATTTAATTTAGCGAAAACAAATAATTTGTAAATCTCAAACTGCACATGGGTACGCGATACATGGCAGTGGGTCTCACGCTTTAGTAGAACCTTATTAAGTTTTACATAAATGTCACAACTCCAATTGATCCATTTCGACAGCAAAAATTGCATCATGAGCTCCTCTTTTTCACAATTTAGATTTTTGTGCAGGTTTTCAACAGTACGAGTGCTACCGGGTAGTTTTAGACGCCATACTCGGAATTAAATTTTCATGTGTAAGAGCATAAAAATATTGAGGAAGACATAAAATACGTGTCGATACCCGTGCAGTATTTATTATTTATACGATAAATACGCTACAGTATTTATCTTATACGCTCGATCTAATGTTAGGTAATTACGGGCGAAAGTATTTGTGCTGCCACCAACTTACATCTTCACTTAAAATATTCATCATGACTAGTACTAAATTCAAAATTATGCGACACAATTAATGTTTCTTCAAAGTCTGCCGCTCTCTCCTACACATGGTTCTCATGGTTCTCAGATGGTGCTCCTGATTGAAAGACTAATTTCTCTAGAATCTCGTACGACACTAAATAAAAGTCTCGCGTGTAATATGAGAAGCACTTCTTAGCTCCAACGCGGAACTGGTTATGCTATGAGTGACAGGAAATCGAATGAAGAACAATGTCGGAATGTAGACCAATGTTAACGCCTTATAAACGACAGCGCAAGATTCTTGCATCTGTTAGTTCGTACGTTATCTCATAGTTTGGAGCATGATAATCATGAAAGCTCAAAATCACTTCTTACATTCATAAAAATTCTCGTTGCCTTGTTAACTAAAAGTTCATATTCACTAGTTCACTAAGCAAAAGTTCATTCACTACAGCAGGAACTCTTCCTAAAATGATGCCTTTAGGAATAAGCTAGGAGAGAAACTAAACAGTTAAGAACGTTGATCCAATGTGTTCAATTTTTAGATTGCTTCTCTTGAAGTGTGCAACAGATTGGGGTCTTCTTCCAACCTTCAATATACTAATACCTGTATTTTATCTAAATTTTTCCAAATTGCAATTTTACTCAGGGTTTCCTCATACTCTACATAATAAGGAGGTCTCCTCCAAAATATTGTGGGCAGATCGTTACACTTTGGTAATGAACGTGCTGTTACAATGTTCCACGACAGCGTGAAGCATCAGTCAAAGTAGATAGGTAAATATCTCCTATGGGGATCGCAGAAAACGGAGTGAGCTGCAAAAACAACAAAAGAAAACAGGAGAAACCCTTCTACTCGACGAGCGTACACTTTTATTTTATTTTCGTTGGGGTAATAACCGCACATTATTCTTACTATAAGCGTGACTGTAAAATAAAATTTAAATAAATGAGCGATGAAGTTCAAGGGAAAAGATCGCGTACCAGTTATGAAAAGATAAATCTTAACCAATTTGCTGCCTCGTCGAAGCTCAACCATATGTATGTTGTTCTATTGTTTATATAAACAGCTAGAGTTGGGCTCTTGCTAAAATTATAAAGCATTAGTTTTATCTAATCACTGAATTAATTACGAAGAATTGAGTTCACCGTTGGACATTTAAGCAACAACTTCGCAAGGGGGCGAGTTACTCCAAGTTTCTTTTTAGATGCTAAAAACCTCCTCACCATCGATTTCATCATATTTTTGAAGTCCATCCGTTAGCACTCTATTGTTACTGTCGGCCGACCGGCGCCAATAACACTTGAAATTCGAGTGTAAATTATTTCTGTAAGTAAATAAAGTCATAAGTAAAATGTGGTACAGGGAACGGTGATCATTAAGTCATTGCCAATTCAATTTTAGAACTCTTCTTTAACTTTTCATGGTTAGTTGTACTTTTTATTATTAGTTATTTGATAGATAGAACCTAATGAAACCATTTACGTCTCAGATTAACAACAAATCAGACGCAAGAAAATTCGGCTCAGTCAGTTACTTTCGATTGAGCTGCTTCACTACTTATTTTTATTATGTTCCAGCTAAATGAGGGGACCCCATTTCTATTAAATAGGCAACTTTATTGTGTTGGGCCAAAAATACTGTCCTGGTTGGTACTTGTGAGGGAAAATTGATCACTGTGAATATGATTGTAAATCTTTCTATACTCCTACTCAGGTGCCTGACGGTATAGGAATCTTCACAACCCTGGAATAGCTCCCTCTCGACTCGTGTTTGTTACCTTTTTTTATACAAAATATTTTGTTTCATAGCAGTTCCCTTTATTCCGTTCCTATCCTTTCAATTTTATTTCGTTCCATTACAATCCATAAGATTTAATTTCTATTCATCCTTTCTAATCCCATCCCATTCTATTACATTATATTCTATTAGCAACATTTAATTCCATTCTATTACATTATATTCTATTAGCAACATTTAATTCCATTCTATTACATTATATTCTATTCAGTACATTTAATTTCATTCAATTTCATTCTATTTTTAACCATTCCCATTCAACTTAGCCTTTCCTGTTCTTTTCTATCCCATTCTGATTAATTTAATTTTATTTTATTCGACTGTCTTCCATCCACCACCCATCTGACTATCCTGTGCCACGCAGGGAGACGACGGCAGCCCCGGCACCCCGGGCTTCCCCGGCAGGAACGGCATGCCTGGTCGCAACGCCTTCGTCGCGGGCATCGAGTACAAGGGACGGCGTGGAGACACCGGACCACCGTCAGTCACTGATTCATGTTTATATTTCTTTCTTTCAATTCCTTGAAATGATGGTCAATGTAATTGTGAAGATTATTCGGATTGATGTAGTCAAAAATAGCGTTTTACTTTTGCAGTTTCCGCAGCGTTCAACTGCCTGAGACTAGTGTACAGGGTAAGATTGGAAGTATTCTTTCATGGAGTAAGTTAAACAGAATGATATTGCGCGTTGTAGAGATATTCTTCAAGACTCTATGCCGCCATGTTGTCGAGTCATGGATCTGCTGTCATTAAAATGAATGATCAAATGCTGCAGAACTCATTCATACTATTATCACAATACATATAAATATTTCTTGTATGGTAAACAGTAGGCGACTTTCACATCCTTTTCGTTGAAAAAAGCAATTTACAAATATCCCTTATATAAGATCCCATTTACTTTTCTTCCGAGAACAGTATGGTTTTTCCCTCGTAAAGTTAATCCAGGTTAGTTTACCTCGGGACGTGCGCCATGCTGAATATAATTGACAAAAATCTCATGAAATGATTTCTGTTCTAAGCCTTCCGTACGGTATTGTTTCTGGTTTTCCAGAAAAGGGAAGAGTATCTTCATTCCCATCACATATTTTTCCAGACTCCCTGATATGTTGGTTTCTCAAATGTTTTATGGCTCATAATGGTTAGCCTTGGTCGAGCAGATCCTCGTTTCATACGAGTTAAAAGGGAATTTTTCGCTAACTTTTTTCCCACTGAGAAGAAACACTGGACAGTGTAGGGTATCCAATATTCAAACTCTCTGTACGGAAGATGAGCACTCATCGAAACAACAGACTACGGTGACCACCATCAACTTTTCGCCCAGAAGTATACATGCCACAAGTATTACCTATTTATTTCGGCAGCAATTTATCACATATTAATGAACTACTCGCCCATGTTCCAGAGGCTTCTCAGGAGCACAAGGTCCTGCAGGAATCAAGGGAGCAGATGGAGGTTTCTTCACACTGGAGGCTGAACCTGGAGATCCTGGACCGCGAGGTAAAATATCATGGCCATTGTCGAACTTCCTTTCATTAATCTTTGGACTGCAATTTCGCAACTAATTTAATTTTCCTTCAAATTTTTGACAAGCTTACTCATTCACAAGTAAAGTGTGAAAAATATTTTCAAGTTTTCAATCCAGCTTTTTTTTTATAAATGAATATATGTCAGTGAAAACCAACGCATTAATTGTATATTACAGTGTGACCGGCACTTTGTTCAAGAAACTTCAACACAAGGATGGGACCGTTGAAGCAAATACTTTTTACTCAATAACCATATAGTCGAAAAAGCTTCGGTAAAGAGTTAAAAGGATTTGAAATTTGAAACGCACTGATGGAAAATTCGTACTTTAAGAAGAAGGAAAAATTAAATGCAAGAGTTTAAAAGAATTTTTATTATGAAATACAAGAAAGAGGTTTAATTATTAGGACCCCATTTAATAAATTTTATAAATTAGGTTATGTATTTACAAAACGGGTTTAACATGACGCCTGCATTGCAGAAAATGTGACATCAGATTTTTTATCACCATAGTCTCTCTTGTGTACGTATCCTAAACTGATATCAAGTAATAAGTTGTCAAGTATACCATGACTTCCATAAAAATGGCTGTTCCATTTTACTTCCATAAAAATGACTGTTGACTTCATAATTGCTTTTTCATCGCGTTTTTTAACATCAGTTTCTGTAAAATGTTCCTTTAAAATATCGAACCTTCCAACTATAGTTATCCCCTACATATACTGGACATGGTATTCCAGTATGTGAATACAATTTTTGAGTAAAATCAACCGCTAGTATGCTTCGTAAAGTTTATGATAAAATGTGAGATGGATCAGTCAGTCGATGGTTATAGAAAAGACGGATGGAGAGTTTGACACAGAGTGTGTCGGGGAGAGAAGAGGTGAAACGGAAAAGGATAGAAAGGAAACTGATAGAGATGCGCTTTGTGCATATGATGCTAGTGTTGGAGGGTTTTTTGTGAGTAGTTTGAGTGTGGTGAAAGTTAACTCCCAGTCAGGGCTTTGTATGGATGGGTGTTTGGTTAGTGAGCATCTTTAGTACTGTAATTGGGTTAGTGGGCTTGCCGTAGTGGATAGTGGCTTGTGGAGTAGTATTCGTTTGATGTCAAGTGTATTTTGGTCTCAGTTGGGGTGCGAGTGTTTTCATCTTTAAACTCTGGAATTGTTTGTGCTGAGATGGATTTTTATGAAAGATAGCCAATAAACATTCTTTTTTTATCCAGGATACCCTGGCAGACGTGGCGAACAAGGACCAATTGGATTCAGGGGCCTGAAGGGTGACCGAGGCGATGTGGGCATAACTGGGCCCACAGTCAACGGTCTGCCTGGACTCAAGGGTTACCCTGGGGTAACCGGCGCTCCTGGCTTCCGAGGGCAAATCGGGGCGACTGGTCCACAAGGTGACCCAGGGATAAGTGTGAGTTTGTCCCAGCTTTAGATGCTAAAAAAACCCGTCACCTTCTATCTACTACTAAGAATGACCGTAGTGTTTCTACAGGGCTGCGCATAAGTTACGCACCCTTTTAAAAAATTAATAATAAATAAACTATGAAAGGTATAGCGATAGGGTTAATTGCGAACGATAGAGGAACTCTTAAAGTTTATTTACATGTCGTATCCTGTCTACAGATACCCAGTGTATATTGCGGTAATAAATAAGGGTGCGTTACTTATCCGCCACCCTGTATGTATATTTATTTACTATGAACACGGCCAGTAAAAAATGACGGGATTCAATTCCTTTCTTGAATAAATTTTCGTTCGAGTGAAGTTTCCATGCTTAAGCTCATTTCAAAGGGAACTTATTTTTCTTGTGTCAGTAATCTCTACTAAGAATGACCGTGGTGTGTTTATTTATATGTTTCGTATCGCTCTCTTAAGAATAGATAGGAAGAAATTAGCACTAACGGTCTTGGTTTCAGTTCATAGATAAATTAATGCACTCATTTTCACTGTTCAATTAATTGCACTATAATAAGTCACTTTCAAAAAAATTAGAGATCCAGAGCCTTACATACTCGAGTCCGTATCGTGGGGACCGAGTTCGGCGGGGGATTGCACATTACAGTATACATACACAAGCTCCCATTTGCTTTCAGCAATGCTGAATTTCTGTACCTAGGATATGACACGAATGGCCATAACTACTTCTATTACGGCTCATAAATACGGTATTCTAAGTGTTTATTACAGTCACAAGAAAAAAGGTTACCTTTGAATAAGCTTAAGCATGGAAACTCCACTCGAACGAAAATTTGTTCAAGAAAGGTATTGAATCCCGTCATTTTTGAAGGGCCGTGTGCACTAGTTATATCATATTTTTGAAGTCCATACCTTAGCACTCTAAATAAGTATAAAACAATAAATAAATAAAATTTACAAATTATAGAACGTTTTTAAGATTTTAGTGCCTAATGAGCGATCCAAGAGTTAAAAATATATGTGAAGCAACTAAGCATATTTCTCGCAGTAAATTTCTATAATCCAAAGATATGAGATCAAAATATTCAAATAATTAGTATTTTTAGGTACTAAATCAACGTATAGCGGATCGATTATCATCGCTAATGAGTATCAATGATATTTAGAAATTAATGCAATAATTACCACCAAAAGTGTATTTGCCATTGCAATCATATTTCATCTTCACATGTCCCAAAATTCGTATAGTACTTATTCTACTTATAAACCCAGCTATCATACTGAACCATTGAAACAATTATTGAATCAATAACAGAAGTAAAGCAAATATTCTACTCATCTCAATCATGCCGGATCACTAAAATAATATTCTATTTGAGCTAAACATCTCAGTAGATCTTTTCATTGATTTGAAAGAGCTACTATTTACCAAGTTCTAATAGATATACATCATGAATGCGCGTAGAAATTCGGCCGATATTGGAAAAGAAAAGACATGAAGTACAGAAATTTATTATTTAAAATCGAGAACATTATTTGTACTTAGATAGAGGTGAGCAGCGAAAATCCCTCGGAAACACTCAGTTTCCAAGAATAAAATTAACCTTTTTACTATTTTTCCCTAATTTTCTTGCTCCGTGTTTGCACCTTCCAACTCCTTTGTTATCGCTTCATTTATTATTTGTAGTACATTGTTGTCCTCACAAGCTCTCTCATTAGGAACTACGGAGGCTCCATTCCAGTTTTATCTTCTCTCATTAACTATGCTGTCATAACATTTTATACAAAGGATTTCTTTTAATTTTAAACTAAATATTAGAAACTGTAGCTGTAACACAAACGAGATTGTATTGAAAGCGGTCAGTTACTTCTTTTGTAGATATATAACAAGTTACTTTGTTGTAAGTCGACAGCGTGAACTTGCAGAATGATTCGTCGCACATTCCAGACTCTGAAATTGTGATAAGGTCCAATCTACACTATAATAAGAGCCCCGTCTGTCCGTCTGTCTGTCTGTCTGTCTGAAGCCAGCCGAAAGTGTGTGATGAGCGTATCTGTGATACAAGCTGCATCTACTTCACAATTTTCGCACCTCAATGTTTATGTATAAAGAAAGTATTACGACTAAAATTTCTTCATTAGAAAATTTACCAATCCCTACTTTAGAAATGGATGAACACAAAAGAATAAACGCAAAGAGATTAGCTCAACAATTGCGGCGAGCATGACAGTCGAACGTGTGTCATGGGATTTGTCGAACATTATTATACATTTTTGATGGGCCGCGTGCACTTGACCTCATCAACTCTCGAGAGATTGATTATTTGTTTGTTTCTTACGGCCTTTCTTTCATTTTGCCTTCTTTCTTATTTTAAATGAAGGCGGGTGGACTAATTACATTTTTATTGTTCGTCCTATCCAGGGTCCCACTGGTCCAATAGGTGACTCAGGAGACAGCGGTCGTACGGACGTTGTGGGAGCTCCCGGCCCCCCTGGTTTTAACGGCGGCAAAGGAGAAGCTGGAAATCAAGGCTACGCTGGACAGAAAGGCTTCCCGGGCTTACCTGGTACCGTCGGACGGCGTGGACCAAAGGGCAGTCCAGGAGTCCTTGGCATTAATGGTAGAAAGGTAAAAAACATTTATCCACCTCAATTCCTGCAGCACGATGTGAATAATGAATAAACGATTCTTAGCTTATCATTCGTTTAGGTACAGACAGAGAATGTTCGATGTGAAATATTATTGTTGTGTTAGCATTCAACGTAATTTGAGCAATGTTTTCAGCCTCGCTGAGGCGAGTCAAATTTTAATCCTTCATTACACAGTTGTTCTGAATGCATACTCGCAGTACTGGATACAATAGAAGGGTATGACGCATAAGCAACAAGATAGACTTGCTGGAGCAGCCTGGTTATGGGAACTTTGTTCCAAAATATCCGCACAATTCATTCGAGTGTGATCAACAGCAGTTTTTCATTTAAGCAGCATTTTTGGTTTATCCTGAAGAATATTGTAGACACTAGAGAATAGTTTTGAAAATGCTCATAAAAAGACTTAAGCATGAAGGTTATAGCAAAGACAATCGCTTTGAAATACATTTCTGTTAAAAACGAACGTCTCGACCCCTAAAGTCATCATCAGTAAATACCTGAAAAAATACGCATAAAATATATTCATACACTGAAGAAAAACAACACAAAAAGATGGTAGACTGCTAAGCAGAAGCTATTTTTAAAGGGTGTGACGACTGCACATCGTTTAGATCGGGCCTTCATTTTTTCTTTTTAATGGCAAATTTTATAAACAAACGGAAGGGTTAAACATGGGGTTGCTATTGGGGCTAACCTTTGCTAATATTTTTACGTCGTATCATGAACAAAATTGGCTCTCAGAGTGCCCTGTTCCTTTAAAGCCAGTATTTTATCATAGATACGTTGATGACACCTTCGTTTTATTTCCGGATCCGTCACATGCCAGATTGTTTCTTGACTACTTTAATGCACAACATGCTGTTTGTTATAGCCTTCACTTTAAAGCTATGACGAGTCATACAACCCAATCTGACACATAAGACTTGAGCTATGTTCGATGTGAAATATATTTGTTGTGTTAGCATTCAACGTTATTTGAGCAATGTTTTCAGTCTCGATGAGGCGAGTCAAATTTTAATCCTTCATTATACAGTTGTTCTGAACGCTATTCAAAATTATTCAGAGGTAATTACGACGAACCTTACCATCATGAAAATATTGTATAAAGTACGCTACGCAATGGTGGGTTAAGTCGTGAAATCTAGATCTCATTGTAGACTGAATGAAACTGACAAGGTGGAAACTACGTAAATATTGGATTAATCAATGTATTTTAGTAGCGTTATGAAAACTGAGTGGACTTCATGTAAATAATGTTGAGGTGACAAGTTTGATCAGTTTTGAAAAGTTTGAACGTGTTTCGCTATAGCCAGATATACGCTAACATGTTGTTGGATAACCAATGAAATATTAAAAATTCTAATTCCAGGGTGAACGCGGTGCCCAAGGAAGAAGCATCTCAGGAACAAGGGGATCGCCCGGAGACCAAGGGTTCAATGGCTTCCCAGGATTTCCAGGCAATCCAGGACAGGTTGGAATGTCAGGTAATTTCTGGGTGCTCACTAAAATAATAACAATAATCAATTTAGGGATGAGTTTCCACCAGGGTCATCCCTAGGTTACTCATCATTTCCATCAGGTTTCCAGGGATGAGTCACCAGCAATTTGCAAATGGACCCCCCTAGCTTATACTAGGTAATCATGAATTGCGCTTGCTAAACCCCCCAAGTGGGGGTTCCAGCAGCACTCCCTCTCTTTGGCCGAGCGTCTTACCTGCGCTGGAGGCTTACTAAAACTAACCACTCGGCCACAGTGACCAATTAACTTCGCCTCGGGGCTAAGAACTAATTCGGCCCTATGGAACACAAGCTAACTTCACCACGTTCGTGATGTAACCTAACTTCACCCTATGTGTGCCACTGTCTTCATTTTTGTCAGGGCTAGCCTATTTTGAAGAAAAATATTTAAGTTGCTTTTCTTGATACGAGTACAGGATACTTACTCTGAGCTCGTAAGAAAAAATAAAGTAAAATGAAGCATCGACTATGAATAAATTGATCTAGAATTTCTTGCAAATGAACGTTGATAGGAACATTTTTCATGTGAAGCAGTACATGTACATCTTCAAGGAGAAATGTTACTTTTCTTCGAGTAAATCTTCTTAGTCAGGGCGAACATTTTCACACCTAAATCAATGTAATAATTTCCAAGAATATGCTAAAGATTTCAAAATAATTTGCACTGTTACTGGTCTTTACTTTCATCATTTGAGCTCGCTCCGGAGAAGTATTTTATTTTCACTTTATCTCAAAAAATCAATATATAATTTCTCGCGGCCGCCAACCTGGACTACGAAATAATTTCGTTCCATTTATGATGAGAATTACAAGGGTGTTTTACTCCAATCAAGTCTGATACATATCCCCTTTTACATTGGTTTTTCAAATGCCTTATAACTAACACCAGGACGGAATGACGGTAACCCACCGTCAATCTGGTACCCATTCCCTAACCTGGGTAGGGTGAGGAATAATGACTGAGTTCTCTCTTTTTTCCAACGAGGAGAATCACTTGATGGCATTACTGGGATTTAAACTAGTGACTCTTCCAGTGAGAGGTGCTTGCTTCTAACCACTCGGCGACGGTGCTCAGTTAATTTCACCTTACGGAGCTAAGAACTAATTCGGCCTTGTGGGACACAAACTAACTTCGCCCGGTTTGTGATGCAACCTAACTTCACCCTATGTGTGTCGTTCGAATCGCAACGAACAAGAAAACACATGAGCTGATCGAATGAAGTTTTCTCCATCAGGATTACCTGGCCAGCGCGGCTTCCAAGGCCGCAAGGGCGAAGCCGGAGTGAGTGGCTCGGTGGGAGCCCCCGGTGATCCAGGATTCAATGGCTCTCCTGGTGGTCTGGGGCAGCCTGGCCGCAACGGCGCCGTTGGACTAAAAGGAATTGCCGGCGATATTGGCTTCCGAGGTGAGATATAACATTCCATCCGTGCAACACATAATCGGACTGCGCAATAGTTGAAACGTTGGCCTCAACTGTGCTCTTTAAAAATGTCAATGTGACGCTTTTTACCCATGTCTGATACATTCGTTACTTTGAACCGGCACTTAGCAGCTTGCCAAGAAAAAACAAAATATGCTACGCAAGAAGTGTCTGAATGACTTATATGAAACAATTTTCAGCATTTTACTTACAAATATTAGATTTCTTGAAAAATTGATGCTGTTAGGTGTGATGCCCTTCTGTTGATTAACTTGAACGATCCCTAACAGGAGCCAATGGCCAGTCTGGAAGCCCTGGTTTTGACGGGCCGGCAGGGCCGCGCGGAGATCCTGGAGTTGCCGGAGTCCCTGGCAACCGTGGCTTTGATGGCAACCCGGGACCCAAGGTGAGCAGAAATGTTGTAGAACCTGGGAACCAAAGTAATGGTGGATGATGAAATAATGAGCCGTCTTCAAAAAAATAAAACCTCTTGCAGTTTATCAGTGATCATTAGCGTGTAGAATCATGGTTCGGAAATCATGGGCGTCAGGGGCTGATCGATATTCCAACGTGCGCTAAGGCTTCAGTTATTGCTTCCACATTAAATGCGAGGCTGAATTAAAATCATCGACCTTCTGATGATTCCTAATGACTGAGGATTATACACGAAATACAGTTCAGCAAGTTTAATGACGGTTCGAAAGAACAAATTGCATTGAAGGTCACATTTTGTGAGCAAATAAGGTTAGTTTCCGAATAATAGTCCAAAATGAAGAGATAAAAACAAAGTTTGGTCACGCCCACGCAAAAAAATAAATTAAGAGCCCGTTACTAGAACATGTAGGCAAAGAACTTAAGCGACTACACGATCCATTGGGTAGCACAACCGAAGTCCGAAGTAGGACAAAATAGGATTAAGCAGCAAACGGAAATCAGCTACATAGTAGGCTTTTTCAGCTGTCGACCCCAGTGCCGTCCACAAAGAAACGTACTAATAAGTAGGAAAAAACCGAACAGTAGTTCTAATAGATATATGCCAGTTTTCACAAAAATAAACAACGCATTCGGAACTTCTAGCTACCTGGGTAAGAGAACGCCAACGCAAGAATCTAAGAATTGCGAGAACAGAGCCAGACTCAAGAAAGTCACATGGCAAGGTGAACTTGAATTGGAATTTTAGGGACAGTTTTGCGGACCAGTGCTTTGGTATTTAGGGAATCCTTCACAGTGGGTTCTCGAAAAATTTCTTGAGCTATGAACTTAAATCTATAACTCGTCAGGGTCAGGATTTTTTTCTTTAATTAGAATATAATACTATTGCATGCAATCATGGCAGTCACTAATGCAGGCAATGACACAATTGGAGCCCTACTTAACACGTTTTCTCCGAAGGGGACTCACCGGCGGGTCACTGAGAGGATTTTCCTAATGTTACTGACCGACCTACAGTAACTAATTCAATTTTTACAATACTTAATGAAAACTAAATGAAGGCACAACCTATTTAATGTTCGGGATTTTCAAAATCATTCGCTAAAATTAATTCAAATTAGATTTGAATTTTGAACTTCAGTTTAACCTGCCACTGTTAACATGTTAAATATTCTGCTTGTGGTCCTGAAATTAACATTAGTCACTCGATTAGGTGTGACTTCAGAGGCGACCCTTCATAAAACGGATTTATTCTTACCATGCAGGTTGTAAAATAGGGTCAATATTGATTTTAGGCCTTTCACGGAAATTAATAATTCCATTCCGAACAATCACTTAAGGAACCCATTTAAAAACGTTTTACATAAATGACATTCTGCTCGCTGATGCTTAATTTTCGAATT
>JACJUY010003356.1:39893-64596 GCA_014220935.1 Platorchestia sp. MABIK
GTGACAATAATTTATAAACATCGGTAAGTTTTTTATTTACAGTACTAATCAACGTTGGAATGTTGCTAGGTTGGCATAAAGTACGCCTAGTTTTCGCTTTTCTATTTTACAACTGATTTCAATAGGTAACCTGGCCACAATACATCAATAATTATTACAGAAGTGTAGACTCCACAACGCATTATGTTTGAAATATGAATTTGCTACAAAATCCCAAAGCCAGAATCAATCTAACTTGCCTGTCCGCTGAATGAAAAAGTGTTAAGAAACGAAGCAGTGATCTGCTCCAACTCATCAGGACATTTGACGGCAATGTAAAATACCAACAATTGAGTACACTTTGAAAATGTTTTTAAAATTTACAGTAATTTAAATTCATTTGTTTTACGTTTCCAACACTCTAAGTGATTCGCTTACATTTTCGCGTGAGATGCAACGCATCTTAAGTGATTACGAAATGAAAAAAATGTTCATTCTATAAAATGGTCCACTTTGTGGCCCGGAGTTAGAGCATCACACTGAAGATAACAACTGCCCTGGTTCAAGTTCAGTGTATCACTGCCGGATGTTCGTAGAAAATCAGCTCATCTGGTGATTAGTAAAAAAGCAGAAAATGGGGAGAAGAGATTAAAGGAGGAACCTTTTACCCATTAAGCTAGGGCTCAGCACCTTCCTTTTCAAAACAGGGACTGAAAAGATTATATTATGGGATTAAAATAATTGAGCAATCATTAAAAAAGTTTCTTTCTAATTGTGAAGTATCTTGTCCAACAAAATATACGAAAGGCATTGCACATGGTATCATGCAAGTGATCTGACCAAATAATAAAAAAATATTCTCTTTGGTTCATAATACTGTGTATCCTCTTGGGGATGCAGCTATTGTATCTATGGGAATTAGCACTCCCAGGGAGAAAATATGCGAAAACCCGAGCTGAGAGTTAGGTAGGCCTTCCTTATGATGAAATAAAACGTTATTGTTACATTAAGGACCACCATTTCTCGGTTCACTGCTGTCCTATTTTTCAGCACCTACTACTTTTTTTTCAATTTTTATCTTGTTTCATAAACTCCTTTCTCATCTTACTGTCTATATGCCTTCTCTGCATAGATTCCGGGTTCCCTTATCTCCATACTAAATGGTGCTCTCCTCCTTCCTCTCTTCGAAACGATCTTACTTTTAGTGGTTAGGGAAGGTTAACTGAACATATAATATAATCTAATCATAATATAATCTTTCGCAACAAGGATTCATCGATTTCTAAGTCTAGCTCAGTAGGTCTAATAAATAAAATTTTAAATCTGAATTATAAACGTCTGATCGTATTATCATGTTTTCTTCCAAGAATCTTGGGAAGGAAACTCTGGCTTCCTACGTGAATGCATAAATCTTTTGCTTTTTCAATTTTACATGCAAGATAATAAAAATGTATATTCACAGATGAAGGTGAAGGAATGAGTAAGCTTTGCATTCTCCTAAAATCTCGTAAATACCGGACTTAAAAAATTCAGACCGTATCTTTGCCGTGTATCGATTTCCCTTTCAGTTCCGTTTGCCATGTATCGATATTCCCTTTCCCTGAACTCAATTTCCCTGAACTTTCCCTGAACTCAATTTCCCTGAACTTTCCCTGAACTCAATTTCCCTGAACTTTCCCTGAACTCAATTTCCCTGAACTCAATATACCCTGAACTCAAAAAGCTCAGGCCGTATCTTTGCCGTGTTTCGATATTCCCTTTCAGGTCCGTTTGCCGTGTATAGATATTCCCTTTCAGTTCCACATTGGCAACAATCTATTCTGATGAGAGGCTGCATGAACTAAACTCCGATGCTCCCAGAGAAGCAAAGTGAAAGTATTGGAAGTACCGTGCAAAAAGGAACGAAATTCGGTCATGGGCGGAAACATTGAGATTTGAACTTTGATAGAAATATCAAGTCGTGAAGGTGAGAGAATACTTTAGTGGTTTACCAAAGCGACAACTAAATAGTCACTGACCGAAGTTGTCGTTAACTGAGTTTACTTTTTTTATCCCAATACCATGAGCAATCAGCCAGTTTTATATTACTCTTAGGGCCAACCTGGCGATGAAGGCGCAGAGGGCTACCGCGGAGCCCCTGGAGATTCCGGTGCCTTCACCGGACACGGGGACAAGGGACAGCCAGGTCAGTACCGTCATGAGCCTGAGACTCGGCTGTGAATGTTTTGTTTGATCACTGGTCACTGAGTACAGTGGAAAATTGTTGCAAACCGTGTTTGTTTTACTCAATTCAGTTTCGCAAAATAATTTCTAAAGGAATTTCTGTGTGAGGTATATATGTTCAAATAAAATTCATTCGTACAATATCCAAAAATTTTCATGACAAATCAGGTTCTTTTAGTCATCATTTATTGTTTCAACATTGAACGTTGAAATAATACCCATATTTTACGATAAGAGAAATTCCGTGTGTAGAAGGTATAGAAAAATAAATAGAACAATTTATTATCACACAGAAAGACATCCATAGTGAAAAGCAAGCCCTCGTATGCTCAAAACATCGCTCATTTGCCATGAAACTTCGTACAGAAGACTGTAGCCCTGATTTTTTCCCCGTTTTTTCTTTTAAGTGCATACATCTTACTTAACAAACCTGAGAGACCTCTCAAACGTAAATTCAGTTTCCGTTGTCCCTTAACTGCTGAACTAATGTACTCAAAAGCTTAATTTGGCTCGACTGATTACGCAGTTGAAAACATTTTCTCACGTGAAAATTAGTAGATAAATTTTAAAATTATAAAAATAGTTCATATTTATTTAAGTTTTCATATTTCACTTTGGTTTTGGTAAAAATGTTCAATTGGGATACCACTTAGCCGAATGCCTTAATTTCCGGCTTAATCAAAGTTTCATTTCTTTATTATTTAGTATGTATTTCAATTTTAAAATAGAACTACATTAGTCATCTAAGATCCCCAACTTCCATAATAGGGTATGCTTGTTTTCAGATAACTGAAATTTTATTTGAGAATGTACAGTATATACTAGTTCAGCGCATTTTGATTTCAGTTTCATAATGTGTATATTTTACGCCAACTCATGGGTTTAATATTGGTGAATTGTATTTTAGCGTTCGGTTTTGTTGCATTTCGTGAATTGCTCCCGATTTGGCACGACATTTGCTTGCGTTTTAGCAACAAAATTCTTTCATTTCGAAGTAAACACAGTCTCTAATGCTTGTATTTACTGACCCCGTTTTTCCCTATGTATTTTCTTCACTTTGACGGTGATTTCTGTTTCCCCAGGCGATCTCGGGTTCCCAGGCAGGAACGGAGCGCCAGGTAGGGTGGGATCACGCGGCCCGCCAGGGCTGGACGGACGTGGGTTCCCCGGAGCGAAAGGTTCTTTTGGACTTCCTGGCGATCCGGGCAGAGCTGGCTACTTTGGCTCCCCAGGAGCAAAGGTTGGAACCTTCAACTTAATTTTCATTGAATCATTCATATAATCAACGCAAAGACTGACTGAGAAAAATTCTAGCCACTTTCTAACTGAGTGTATTGAATCCCATTGTCGCAATAAGTAAGTTAATATCTGATTTCATCGTTAATGACGCGTTGTTTTATCGTCCGTGTGGTCAACGGTCTTTATTATCAAAAATTATTACTATATTGCTGTAACTTTAGGTTTACAAACGTAGGTGCCAATTTTAGCTCTCGGGACGTAAACAATAAGTGATGAAGCATATAAATTTATTTAGACATTACTATTGTGAAATAGTTTTTCATTAATATTTATACTCCAAATTTTGAAAGCGTATTTCGGGAATAGAAAACCAGCCAAACACGTTCTGCCTTTTCTTTAATGTTTCGCAATTTGGAACACTTTGCTTGGAGTCGGTTTGTGAGTCGATGTTTTTTTTTATTTTTCCTAGGGCTTCCAGATTGGTATTTTTCTACAGTCAGAGAGACTCAAATTCTCGAATGTCATCTCTCCCCAACTCTCTCTATAAGGTTGCCAAACCAGGGAAGAATAGACCAAATTTAGGAATTTTTGTATAGATAAAGGTGAATCGAGACATTTAATGTTGAATAAAAAATGTTTGACGGTAATAAAATATGATCATCACCCAAGTTGCTCATTTTTGCTTGGAATTTATAGACAACATTGTTGCAAATTGTGGATTAATTCCAGATTTTGGATCACGGGTCCGCCTTAATATAGGAAAATATATATGCTTATGATAAATTTATGCCCTTCTTAATAGTTAATAGAATGCAAAAGACGTAAATATTTTTCTACCTCCTATGGTAACAGAAATTACAGAAAAATATTTTTGGGTGTATCCGTAAGAATTTTTGTTCGTAGTACAGTTAGTACAACCACCGTTACTTGACTGGTACAAGCATCAAATTATTGTCACCGGCATCAAAACAGGACGAAACTGCCACTCGGCAATGAACAGCGGAAAAACACATTAGAATCCTCTTTCGACTCTAAATTCAAAGCATGGGTGCTTGTAGTGAATGATTACAATATTTTAGAAAAGCGTACGTGATACGTTTCTATTCGCTCATCTGATATTATTATCAGAGAAAAGTGTAAGTGATCCGTTTCAATTCACTCTTCTTAAATTAGTGGAGAGGAATGTATGTGATACTTTTCCATTAAATTTCCTCCATTGTAAGAGAGGAATGTGTTTGGGATGTTATTTTTCACTCCTCTACTATAGGAGAGTCAAGTACATTCGTCATTTACTCTTTTCCTACAATAGGAGGGCAGTAAACAGTGTGTGTATACTGCCCTCTTACGCTTTGCGGCACTATATGATAGCGAAAGAAAGAAAAGAAAAACATTTTATTTCCAATAAAGTATAACATGAAATGTTGATACATTGGTTTTTAAAACTAGCGATCTCCAATTTAGGGCGCAAGTCTTCATCCTCATTTTAGAACATCGTGAGAACATAAACCTCTCAAAATAAGTAATAATAAATAATGTTTGTGCTTGAGGTGAATAAATATTTTGCTAACTCTTTCATGCAATCGAGTTTGTGTATTGAGATTGGCTAGGCGTTTTCCTGTGATGATTCTAACAGTGAGGTGATGAATCAAAAAGAATATTTTTTTCACTCATCTCAATTCAATGGGTACTCGCAATTGATTAATTTGTACAAAGTTTGGTTGTGGTCTTACAGCCAAAAAAAACGAAATGGCAGAAATTTTTGCTTGTTTGAGAAATTTTTGTTTCACATTATACGCCGAAAAATTGATCATTTATCAAAAATATTCTGCTGGTCATTCAGGAAAACATTCTTAATACGTTCTTCCTATTGATGTCTATGGAGGTAAAATAAGTACGTGTAAGACTCAATAATACACATTCTATCAGGGTATTCCTGGCGATCCTGGTCCTCCTGGTGTACTGGGAGTGCAAGGAGAGCTAGGAGAGCCAGGGTTCCCCGGTCCTCCAGGAATTGTAACCTTCTTGATACCCGGTTCTCGAGGCCCGAACGGACCGAAGGGGATGGCTGGAGAACCCGGATATTTGGGCCGGAATGGTAGGTTAATTAACATTAGATTGATTTAAAAACATTTTTTTAATTTAAATTTTTTAGATTAACATCAAAGAATAATTTTGAATTAACTATGTCTCTAACTACCATGAGAGACATAGTTGAGTTTTAATAAGTAGTCTTGAGAATGAAGAGTATTTTGTCTCAATCAAGTGTTTTCCTAGTATATTGATGTATTCGCAATGTTAGACTTGTAAGAATTGTAAATTTTGACGATAACGTTGGTAAAACAAAAGTGTGCATTTGCAGGGTTATATGGTAGTGTAGATGGTAACATGGCAATAAAATTGTTGAGAAAATTTGTTCTCGAATCTTTTTACGCTCGAAGGCGATTTAATTCGGCTACAACAATTGCCTGCACTCTTTGTTTTTAATCGCACATGGGCTGGAATGCGTCTGAGTATTCGTGCATAATAGGAAACATAGTTCCTGGCGTGCTCACTGCTCACACTTAGTTACTGCGACACTTAGTACCTTTGGGAAAAAGTCAACCACATGATTAAGATTGAAAGTAATAAAGTTTGAATTGAACTTTTACTCCATATCCCTTTTGTTTCAGAAATTTTTGTATTTCATTTTTAATACATAGCCACGATTACCCAAGCATATCTACGGTCTGAAATTTATTTTTACCACTTCTCTTGCTTCGCTAATCCTTGGTTCAGTCTACCTCTAACTAGATATCTTTTCATTACTTACTTCTTTACATTTCTGAGTGGAATCGATTTCATTTCCGGATATGGCTTCCTCAAGCCATTATGAACGACTGAAAGACTGCCGTACCCAAAAATTAAAATACAGAAGCACAGCTTCAAAACTATTCGAATTTAAAATAATTTGAACAAAAGCAAAAACTGAGTCTTGTTTTCTTAATACAGAATCGTGTCTTGTTTTGCACTCACATTGTTTTTTTACGTAATGCTGAATCACATTGTTTCTTGCTTACTTATAAATTCACCAATCTCTCACCTAATACTGATCCATGTTGTTTCTTGTTTAATTGCTTCATAATAAATCCCTTTCAATGAACTTTGGTTTTCACTCCATACTGAATCATGTTGTCTCTTGCCTATGGTTATATCACATGCTAAAAATTGAAGGGTTGACTTTTAAATTACCGAAGCACCTGAATGACAAAACATAGCATTGATTAGATGCACTGTTTCATGGCATCAATAATTAGAGTCTGATTTTTTCATGTCGTTCATTAGAGAAGATTATGTTTTTCATGTTTTTCATGTTTCAAATTCCCTACGAACTCGTCGCCAGGTGCCCCCGGAGAACGCGGCTTTCCAGGCATACCAGGCAAGCCAGGCGCCTTGGGACCGATCGGTGACCGTGGACCGCCCGGTGCCTCTGGTAAGTCTGACGTGTTCTGGACAGCCAATTGCGTGCCGTGCAGGTTCAGCGATGACGGTAGTCTAGGGCTGTACTGAGTATATTGTGCGTCGTGATTCATGGATAGTTCGGAGTTGAGCAAAAAATAATGTGCATCGTTGTTACTTGGAGTTCTGCGATGAGCATGTTTTTTACATTATGAGTTCTATGATGCACTATTTGTACATCGTTTTGATGATGAATTTAGTCAGAAATGAATAGTTTCCCTAATGATTTTGTGATTATCTATTTGCTGATTGCCTTAATGATTTGTCCCTTTTTGAATTGCTCGTCTTTTGGCGCAGCTAATGTGAAAACGTTTCCACGTCATCGCAATAGAATTCTTAATTTGAACTTCATCTGCTTATATCACTCAAGCGCCACATCCGTTACTCAAAGCAATTCACACCAACTTTAAACGCTAATAATTCCCCAAGATGTGAAATTTTCTATTCAAGGGCCGGGAGAAAATATAAATGGGTGCTAAAAAGTAAATAGTTGCGCATGTCTTGTTGACTTCTGTTTGATTTTAGAACAGGATCCACCAAGTGGTAAAAGATTCCTTTAAAGTTAGCATTCATTTCAAAGATTTCAGATTTCATGTGGCACTACGATCGCTAGTTCTACACTAAGTGAATTATACAAATTTTTGCCCTCCAACAATTCAAATTTACTTGCTCCTTAAATTATGATACTCCACTGTTGTTTAGAAATATTTTGAAGCATCTTTTCAAGATCATTATAACATGCTTCTCAACATTCGACCCTTCGAACAGCTTTTATGATAATATGGAAAACGTAAACGCGTCGGAAAGATTTTAAGATCAACTCTGCTACACAACGAGATTGTATTCCAGTTCTTTTCTCTCACGTTGAGAGCTGAAAAGTCATTGTAATTTCGATTAATGGGCAGTTAAAATAGAATGATTTTTAAAGATGTTTATCTCCTCTATCAGGGGCGTCGAACAAAGGTGACATCGGTGACCCGGGCCTGCCTGGCGCTATAGGCGCTCTTGGCAACCCTGGTCTTCCAGGTCGAAATGGAGCCAAGGTTTGTCACTCGCGCTGTCATGCATCAACTGCGCTCAGGGTTCAAATATCATCCTTCCACAAGGAAATTGGGGGAGAGGATATTTCTCAAAATAAATCAAAGGGCTTTAACAGGAAATCCCATAAAAATTTGTTAGGTTCGATTTTGGAATCTGATTTTTTCAAAATTATCCAGCAAAACAGGCGACAATTTCTCTGACACACAGCACCTAAAGTTCTTAATCGATATGTCTGAAAAATGTTACTAAATTTTTATTCAATAACATAAAATCTCTGCAACACAAGGAACTCAATCTCTAAGCAAATCAACTTAGCTTGCTGACAGAAAGACATTTACTTGGTACGCTTGGTATAGCCGTGCAAAGTAAAACTGGTGTTGAGCCTCAAAGAGATTCTGGGCTACCTCATTGCAGATTCATTAGCTTTAATTATGAGAATTTGTGGCCCTTTTCAATTTTCTTCACCAGAGATTTAATTTAGCGAAAGCCTGATTTTGGAAATATTAAGGGAGTAGATTTACCAATCACATCGTCCGGCATTTTTCCTTCTAGTCAATCTTTTCTCACGTCATTGTTTTGTATCTTTTAAGCTTTTAGGTTTAACGGTGAAAAATATTTTGAGCTAATTGAAATGTCATGCAGAAAATTTCGCTCATTAATAGTTCTGTATGATTATTACAATACATGATTGCTGTCATCTATGCATACTGTTCGGAATATCTTAACGTTATTATTCGATAACTTCTTTAAATGATTTAATTTCGAGAGTTGTGTCTTCTTTAAACCTTTAGGGTTAGGCAGCAGACTTTGGACAGAAAAAACACTGGATCCATTTCAGATCAGTACCTGCGTTTTTTTTCACTAGACTGCAGCTCTCTGGTGACAATAGTTAACGAAGAAGACGGGTAGACGAGATAAAAGGGAACTCTTCTACTCACTGAGCTTGTTCTTCATTCATCCACTCCCTCTCCTGCGGTTATAAATAAAAAAAAAAACATTTGTACCGCTTGATTGCAATTATGGAGCGTTAAATGAAAATGCTATGGTGAACAAACTCACTTTTTGACTTTTAATTAGTGTACATGCGTTTGTGACTAGCGGGTTAGTTATTCGAAAAATATTTTGCGCATGCACTCTCTTCACATCACGAGCGTATATTTTTGATGGTTGCAGTCTATGACATAACGAGCTTGACAAAAGAAATTTTTTGCTTCTCTTAAGTTCAACACTTTGACTGCGACGTGCGCCACCGGTGGTTCACGGAGGTAATTTTCATAATGCTGCTGAAAAAAACAGTAGTCGCAAATTCAATTTCTATAAATACTCAATCAAAGCTAAATGAAGGCAAGATCCAGGTCATGTTGGATTTTTTCAAAACAGTTTACTTCAATTGACTTTAAATATGAGTTCGTCATTGAACTTAATATTTAGTAGTCGCAGTCAAAGTGTTAACCAAATAAGTTACCTTACACGCGTCATTTCATTAAGGGTGAGCTAGGGGAAGACGGGTTCCCTGGCCTTCCTGGACCCGAAGGATTCCCGGGACGCGTGGGAGACGTTGGACCCACAGGACCTCCAGGATTGCCTGGTCAGTCTGATTTTTATGATCAATTTCTTTGTTGCCTGGTCAGTCTGATTTTTATGATCAATTTCTTTGTAGCCTGATCAGTCTTATTTTTATGATCAATTTCTTTGTTGCCTGGTCAGTCTTTTTTTATGATCAATTTCTTTGTTGCCTGGTCAGTCTTTTTTTATGATCAATTTCTTTGTTGCCCGGTCAGTCTTATTTTTATGATCAATTTCTTTGTTGCCTGATCAGTCTTATTTTTATGATCAATTTCTTTGTTGCCTGGTCAGTCTTATTTTATGATCAATTTCTTTGTTGCCTGGTCAGTCTTATTTTTATGATCAATTTCTTTGTTGCCTGGACAGTCTTATTTTTATGATCAATTTCTTTGTTGCCTGGTCAGTCTTATTTTTATACGATTCGTTACTTTGATCAATTTCTTTGAAAAAAATGAGGTAGGTTTTGCTTTATAAAAAACACTAGTGCAACCCGTAGTGCAAAAGGGTGGTATGTTCTAAGATAGAGCTATGAATCGCTCATGATAACTGTTTTAAAATAAACGGTTTAAATGGGCATCCTATAGTGTTTCGATTCTTCCATTTTTACATTAGGCCCTACACTCACCCTCGGTGATTCTTCCCGTAAGGATGAGGAAGAACGAAGCCATAATTGCGATTTTAACCAGAGTTTATGAAATAAGAACCAACTTGATTAGTGGAGACTTCCATTACGACTTGTCATTAATTATGTATAAGGCACTTGAAAAACTAACGTGTTATTTGAGATACATCAATTTCATTCCCCTCAGGGTATACAACTATTGTTTCTATGAGAAATAGCTCTCTAAAAGGAAAGATGTAAGATCCCGAGCTGAAACTTAAGTAGCCCTTCTTTTTTGTTGAGATATGTAAAATAGATATCTTGTCTTGTTGAGACCATCTTTTTTCGGTTCACTGCTGTTCTGTTTTTCAGCATCTCTAACTTCCTTGCTTCACTTTTATATTGTTTCACACACTTGCTTCTCAACATTCTGGTTTTATGTACAGGGGAGCGTGTGTGAGAACACACCTTGGGCATAGATTCCATGTTCTATTCTCCATACTAAATGGTGCCTTCATCATTGCTTGCTATGGAAGCCTTTGATGTGGTTGGGGAGGATTGAACAACCTTATAAAACTCAAAATCTATTCTAATCTCCATCAACTACATTAGAATAGAACATGCTGATTTTGTCTTCATGGTTTACACTTTCAATTTGTTAAGGGATAGAATGCTGTGAGAGTTGTTCCAAACGGTTCTACTTGGTCTATTTTATCTGAGGCTAGTTATATAAGTCATTTGAAAAATGTGCTGTCATCTGAATGCCCCGTTGCAATTTTAAGAAATTTATACGAATTGATCATTTTGCCATACCTTTCCTGGTTGAATTACTCAAAGCCAAAAATGCTAATCACATTACTGGTGAAGCATGTTTAGATGTGAAATTTTATATACCAGAATTTATTTTAATATCGATAAAAAGCTCGATTCCAAGTGTTCTACTGCAAGTACAACGGTTAAATTAAATCAAAGTTTTACGGTCAGTCTCCTTGAGAAAGAAATATTCTGGGTTGTTTTTTGTTGAACGTTTAAAAATTTATGTCCTCTATTTGCTGTTTCCTTCCACAAGCCTTACAGAAGTCTTGTGTTTGTGTTTGATTACAATATTTCGTCGTTGATTACAATATTTCGTGTTTCCGTCGGCAGGCATTGCCGGTTTCCCTGGAGCTCGAGGTCCCCCCGGCTCTGAGGGCAGACCGGGCAGAGACGGGATCCCAGGCCGTCCTGGCCAAAAGGGACGTCCTGGTGACTTCGGCCCCAACGGACCAGCGGGGCTGCCAGGGCTTCCTGGTCTCTCCTTCCCTGGCCGCAAAGGCGAACCTGGCTTCAGAGGTAGGGGTGAATTTGAAGCTGTAGAGTACAGGATGTTGTTCAAATGCGGTCGATCAGAGATTGTACTCTTAAGACACCTAATATTATGCAAAGAAAATTGGAACAAATTATGTTACACTGAATTGGTGTTGAAAGTTTCGACATCATTTTTGAGTCTTAGCTACCTGCATAAGCCGTGAAAACATTTTACACAGACCAAGCTAACATGTTTAAATTAGAATTTGTTTTTAATATTTTGATCAACCATAAAAGGAGTGTTTACCGGATCTTATTCTTTTCATCAATACCGGATGCAAATAATTTTTAGATTTATTTATCGGATAATTGGTGTGAGGAAGACATGGAAATCTAGTCCTTAATCATGTCAGATGAGTGAGTATTGAATGGCCAGCGGATAAGATTTGGCCTCAAATGATTGATTATTAATTGAAGAATAGACCAGAAAATTTTAACCGCAACATAGTTGCATAGTGAATTACTGTTGGCTTGATTGTTTTATTTACGAGAAGTGTTGCTGCATCAAAATAATGACGCAACAAATTTTTTACTTTGTGTGTTTTTTACTCATAGACTTTTCCAGATGTTAATCCCCTTCTTACAAGTAGAAATTAGAACATGACCGTTTCGCATGCCTTAAACATTCTAATTCGTATATAGAAAATATTGTTGGCCCTGATTTTTTATGAGTCATTCTTTAGAACGACCCGTAGGCATGACTGAAATCAGCATTTGACCTTTGCCCCATCAATACTACGACTTTATTTCGAATACTCTGTTTTTCAGCATGGTTTGCGCCAGATTCTAATTCCTAAAAAACTATTTCGTGACAAAATTTTCTCCTGCCCTACTGGACAACCTTGCCGAGCGGTTTAAATTGTTAACCGTGCAAAAGGGCTTTCGTGTTATTTGTTCTAAATGAGTGTTTAGAAGCAAACTTTGTTTTTAAAGTCCTCGTGAGTTGGTGGGTAGACGAGATCGAATGGGCTTCTCGTCATTTGGCGAAACTTGCTCAAGGTATTTCCTTACAATGGCGTACTCTTTTGCAAACTTTCATTTTGCAAGCTTCGGTGATCTACCCGGATTCGAGATCGGAAGATTTTGGTTAATTAGGACTAGCCTATACGAGACTTTAAGACGACTTAATGGGAAACATCTGTTTTGCAAACCAGAACAAATTATCCCTAATTATCAGAGCTTACGTGGACAATGTGAGGGCCCGAGCTAAAGGTTAGGTAGGCTTTCTTTTTTTTTAAAATAACATAGGTTTTTGTTTTGTTACAGACCAACTTTTTTTTCGGTTCACTGCTGTCCTGTTTTTTCAACATCTACCACTTTCTTCTTCAACTTTGATCTTGTTTCATAAACTTCTTTCTCATCTTACTGTTTCTATGCCCTTTCTGCATAGATTCCACGTTCCCTTAACTCCATACTAAATGGTGCCTTCTTCCTTCCTCTCTTTGGATCTCAATTGTTGAGAATAGGGAAGCTTAAACTAACTAATCATCTAATCTAATCTATCAGAGCTCACGTAAGGTACTGTTTTCTCATTTTTTCACGACGTGTTTATCATCAATCTGGTTTTTACAGGCCTCACTGGACTACCTGGCCGAACAGGACCTCCAGGTCTGGATGGAGCCAATGGACAGAGAGGACTACCAGGCTTCCAGAAAGGAGAGCGGGGCGACTCAGGTCCTCCAGGTTTTTCTGGGTGCGTACTTTTTTTAGGATTATACATGATTTTTTGTAATGTGTCGCATTATACCTGATCCCGTAATGTTTCATGAAAAAAGCTAACGAATATTTCTGAAATAAGTGTATGCATCGCTGAGAGATTCTGGGCATGTCTCCCAGAGCTTGACAATGCTTCCTCATTTATTCGAAGATGAAACATTTTCATTCATCGCTCCAGTGTTACAATCCCTCAGTGCAATAGTTTTCAACTTCTTAATCTAAGTGAGAGAGTTGAGTAAAAGTTTAATGATCAGAATCGATTCACTTTGATTTATTTCAGTTAATTTTGTTAACCCTTTAACGTCCGCATTTTTGTACTCATATTACGGTTATCCCAACCGCCGTCACTAAACTGGCTCCAGCATCAGGTAATCACTGATATCAGGATGAGGAAGAAACTGCCACTCGGCAGTGAACTCCAAAGAACACATTAGGGAACTAATTTAACGAGAAATACAATATATTGAGGCTATTATCGAAAGAGGACCGTTGAGTCCACTTGGGCGTTAACTAATCATTAATATAGAAGCCACTTTGCTGTGATAAAAATACACCAACTGTTGAGACTAGACTTGAACTTGAATCTCCCTTGTCCAAAATATGTTGCTTTACCTTAGCACCTCGAAAAAAATATTTTACCACACTGTTCCACGTCGTTGAACTGGGCGTTCTTCTCAGAACTATCCCCATCCTCGATGTCTTTTCTAATCATTTAGAACGCAGGCTAGTGCACTATAAAGTGAGACAAAACATGAGGGCTTCTTACTGTGAACAACCATTATAATAAGTATCTTGTTTATTGGTTTGAGCTGTAATTGAGTTAAGCATTAAGCATATTTATTTATTTCTAGCATATGGGACTGTTCTCGTAGAAACTTTTTCTGTGTGCTTTTGTTCCAAGCGAGACATTTCCTCAAAAAATCCTAGCAGCAGTGTGCTAGCTAAATTCTAAATTGTGGATTACGAACGATTTAATAGAATTCTACAGTTTTTTCAAGTGCATTGATTCATGAGTTCAGTTCAGCTCCTGTTTCAGCTTCGCCACGCGAAGCTGATACGAATCTGTCCTGTAAGAATTCTTATCTGCCATGATGGGACTTACTATGTTTCTATTTCGTTGCAAAACAATAAACTTAAGCAAGTGTAGATCACAATGAAATAAGATTTCTTTCGTTAACTGAATCAATATGAAACGATACGAAAGAAGCAAATAAGAAGGTGAAGAATCTAATAATTAAAACTGAACATCGACAGATTCAGCTCTTCCTGATATCCCCATCAAAAACATGGCAACTCACTGTATTGAAAGCGATTGTCCAAGAACTCAGGCGTTATATGTTGAAATCAACCAATGTCAGGGCTAATTAGTGAAACTCGAAATATCGGATATATGTAAAATTTAAACTGATGGTCCTTGTAGAGAGTGACGAACCCTTTCATTGGATCAAGGTTTGCTATTGGGCTTTATGTTACTTACCCATTTAACATTACATTTTGAACATTATGTTACTCATTTTACATCACACATTGGACGTTATGCTACACATTTTACATTACTTATTGTGTGCTATGTGACATATTCCATACTACACATTAGGCGTTATGTAACACATTTTTCAATACACGTGGTGCGTTGTGTTACACATTTCGCACAGCACATTGGGCATTATGCTACAGGTTATGTTACGCGTAACTTTTTGAAAATTATTTTACACATGTATTAATTAAAATATGCTGATTGTTGTAGAATGTTATAATTAAATTAAACCTTCATAAAATTGATTCCCTCACATTGCATAATGTGGTATACGCTTAAAAGTGAACAACCATAAAAACTTGGAGGTTGTTTGGGTGGAACATACAAACAGAAGTCTTCATTTGTAATAAATTAATATTATTTGCATGCAATACGCCTCTAAAAGTCTAAAATACCGTACTTGAATATTATTTCTGAGTTTTGTGTGACAGACCCAAAGGTCTGCAAGGCCCGCCAGGCCCCGTGGAAGCTCCCCGCCCTTCAGCCCCGGGATACAAGGGAGATCCTGGATTACAAGGACTAGCAGGGCTGCCAGGACGTCCAGGTGCAAAGGGCATGGCTGGCGCTATAGGCTTCAGCGGTGCCAATGGACGCCAAGGATTTAAGGTAATGAAATATCGTAGACTAAATGCTTACAATTTTAGAGGTTGGTCGAAATCAGAGTTATTTGTGGCCACGTTGCGGAATTGGACTGCGCTAGGATACAAATCGCTTGCTCGAGTTGAGCCTAATGTACACAACCAGGGAACATTCGAACGTGTACTAGACCCAGAAACGTGGTGACATTTATAGTGTTAGTTAGTCTTTTGAAGACATTGATAATTCTACGAGGTTCGTACATAAACGTAAGAGCAACGCACTCGTATTTGTCACACATTTGTAAAAGAAAGACACATCTCTAAGAAAAAATTTTGAATCCTTTGATAAGAGTTTATATTCTTTTCTCAATTTACAAATAAGATTTCAAAAAATTGTGCTCTGTTCATCATTCCTCTCGGGTCTGAAACTTTATTCGCTGATACGGATGTCATTCAGCGTAAGTATTCAGTTATAGATACTTTCAGAGTTCAGAAAATAATGCATGTTTCCTAGTCGCCACGAGACAATATAAACAATGGGTAACTCTCTATCTTTAGAAAGGGATAAGCTCTGAAAACGATACCTACACTAAATCCTATAGCTTTTACATATTTTTTGAGGCCTTTGTGCTTAACACCGTACTGTGTGAGGCGAAAACAAAATATTTTACTAAAATTATTTATTTTTGTAAGTAAAATCGTGATTAAAACATTTGAGCGATCAAGATTAAACGAATTCCTAATGAGTTGTTTTAAACCTTAATAAAGGGTTTTTGAAACTGGTTTTGATGTGATTTTCTAGGGAATGGCTGGCAATTCTGGGCTCACTGGTTTCCCTGGGCCCAAAGGACAAGCTGGTACTCGAGGTCTCGTCGGTCTTGCAGGTACGTTTTGAGTACAGTGTTATACGATGCTAACTTGAATTTTCGGCAGTCAGTTTCTACGCAAAATTTCGTATTGCACTTTTTATCTTTAGTACCATGTTTCAGCTTATCTTCTATGCCACGTTGCTCATGTTTCATTCAAATTTATTTGCCCCGTTGCTCAGTTTCATTCATCTTCTTTGCCACGTTGCTCGTTGTTTCATTTAATCTGCTAAGCCATTTTGCCCATTTTTCAGTCCATATTTTACGCCACCTTGTTCGTGTTTCAGTCCATCTTTTATGCCCTGCTGCTCATGTTTTACCAATGTTTCGATTACCCAATTTTTGTGAGCAATGTTGCCCGTATTTTTGTTCCTTTTAAAGTACTAGTAACATTCATTTTTGCTAGGCCTAACAAACAGATAAAAATAGCCTCTAGTTACTAACCAAAATTCTCGTTGAGTAGTTGCATGATCAAAATAATTCGACCATTATTCGTACCCATCTATTCGTTCGACATTTTTCAACGGCTAAACTACACTGAATCATGTGAAATCGTTTCTGACCAAATTTTTTCAAACATTTGAGGAGTTATATATATTTTTCATTATTGATATCAACTTATGCAGAGTACCATCATAATTTCCATGAAAAATGCATGCACTTTGTACGATTTAATATTCTTCACAGGTGCTCCCGGAATACCTGGATTCATTGGCGACCCGGGGTTACCAGGGCCAGTAGGGTTAAGGGGCATGCAAGGAGAGAATGGCCGATTTGGTACAGTCGGTCCCCCAGGTCTTCTTGGCCTACAGGGGGATGTGGGTGCCCCAGGATATCCTGGCAACGTTGGACCACCAGGTAAGTCGATTGAATTAATTTTTTTAAGTTCTTTCAAACTTAATCAACGACCGCAGGTCGTTTTCAACGGAATTTGAAGTAGATGTCTACGAGGACTTGTAAAAAGATGGCTATTTCAACTAAAATTTTTTTTTTGACCAAGTTTGTCAAATCAAATTTTGTTGTATCAGGTATGAATAATAATGTGAGCTACTTCGAAATTACCATTTTTGGAACTGTCAATAGAATACTCAAAAATTTATTAACAAGAAAAAGAATGTTTAAAGTTCTTATAATGTTTGACGCAAGTCTGTACGTCTACAAAATATCCAGACACTTTAATTTTATAATGCTTGCAATATTGTTGGCTGCTCACAGAATTCTGATGCTCGTCAGGCGTAGCCTATACTAAACTTGGTAGCAAAGTAAATACCACCAGTAAACAATTTTGAGAGTTTATTTCGCTTTGATGCTTGAGCTTACGCTTTGATTATGCAGTAGAGAGAAGAATCTATCATAGCGTCTCCAGTCGACATTCCATTTATAATTAAATCTCTATCTGAAATTTTTAGATACCGTGATGCAATTTGTAAATCAGCTCGATTTCCTTTCAAAGGTCCGAGTCTTCGATACCTCTCAGAACTCGACCCTTCATTCCGAAAGGAAAAGAAACCAAATTAGCTGCAATTCCTTTCTCTACCCACATGCGTGAAATAACTATCACCTCGATCGAGTGTACGCGTCATTATCTCCAGACGTTAGTATTAGAACATTCGAAAAACCCGTGCACAAGATAATAGTATGAACGTGATTGAAATAAAAACCCTATTTTTAAATGACAGTAAAGCGTTCTCTAAGGTTTACTTTTATTGAAAACCTCTTTACAATCCTTAAATGAAGCACCAAATTAACAACCCCCACTTCAAAGAAATCATTAATAGTAAAGTTTCACTCTTCGCTGGGTAATGTATTGGTCATATTTCCGAACATAATTCTAATTTTCAGTTCAGATGATTCGATACTATTTTTTGATGATCATTTAATATTAATTGCTCAGAGAAGTGATCCTCTGCCATTTGTATGTAGGTTTGACAAGCTCTAACTTGTTAGATTATGAAAATAACGTTTTAAAATATTCATTCTTTGGTGTACCTAAACAGCAGTGAAATCCACCGGTGCTCATGAACTGTATTTAATATATATACAGGGTGTTTCAGAGCAAGATGTACAAAACGGCACACTAAGTAAAAAATGATCAAATAAATACTTTTTTTCTATGAAATTTTTCGAAAAAAATCGGGTTTTAGAGATATTAACTGTTTATTGCCTTACAGCATGAAATTTAATTACACAATTACTCGCAATATTTATTTAGAATTTACGTTACAAATACTTCTAATTTATGGGAGTTTACAATAATGAAATTTAGTTTTAGGGATATTTGGCAAAAAAGTTATGGCAAAGAGGTTTTAGAATGTTCCAGGTCGTGCTACCAGGTTACTTCTTGTTTGTCTCGTTGATACTGTTCAGTTTCAAAGAAACCACGACGCCGGTAACATGAACCGTTTACAAATGCTGAAATGGTAGATTGCCTGTGGTGATGCTAATGGCAATGCGAGATAGGCAGCTAGGCAGTATCAATTTGAAAAAAAATTTTAAAGCAAATTCAAAATAAGTATTGCGAGTAATTCTGTAATTAAATTTCATCCTTTAAAACAATAAACGGCTAATTTCACAAAAACCCGATTTTTTCAATAAATTCCATACAAGGAAAGTTATTTATTTGGTCATTTTCTACTTCGTGTGCAATTTTGTGCCTCTTGTTCTGAAACATCCTGTGTGCCTAATCAAAACTAAATGTAGGCGTGCTCCAATTTATCTCTCACCAAAGTTCATTTCATTATTGAATATTTGGAATGAGTTCCGTATGGATAATTACTTGGGTTTGGTACAACCAGCAACGGCTCACGTCGTAACACAATTTTTTCACTACTGGTAACCTACATGAACTTAAGAATCCGTTGTGTGTTTTTCTTGCAAAGGATTCCCCGGATCTGCCGGTGTGCCAGCCCCCCCGGGGCCGGGACCCCGGTCACGAGGCTTCATGATCACACGGCACAGCCAGACGGTCGACGCTCCTCAGTGCCCGCTAGGAATGGTGGCCATGTGGGAGGGATATTCCTTGCTGCACGTCGTGGGTGACGGTCGAGCGCAGAGCCAGGATTTAGGTAAGTCAGCTTTTTGACCATTTATTTGTTTAGAAGGATTCTCTTTTTTAGTAGCAAGCTTCTTCTTTTAAAAAAAGACATCTTATGGTTTAAAACAGATTTCCCTTGGCGGTAGGAGACTTACTGGGGATAGAAGTGGACTTCCCTTAGTTAATGGCAGACTAGCCATAGATAGAAGCAAGATTCCTCTAACTCTAACAGACTTCCTCTGGTTAGCAGCAGACTTCCCTCGTTAATTAGCAGGTATTTCCTTGTCAGTAGTAGATTTTCTCTTATTAGAAATAGACTTCCCGTAGTTACAAGTAGACTTCTCCTAGGTAGCACTAGACTTTCCCTGGTTATAAACAAAATTGTGTTGGGTAATTGCAGAGTGCTTCTGGTTAGTAGCACACAATAAGGTGTTATATTTTAGGTCAAATACAGAAACCATGAATTAGGTACATTTTTTTCCAGAAGCATGGAAAAAACGTCAAAATCCATTGATACACTGTTTTAGTATATCGTATTCATTTATGTCGTACCATTCCAGTAGAAACGTCCATTAATTCTCTACCATGATTCTGTGAGTGCAGTAAAGATGAAAATGGGCACTATGCTTGGAAATAAAATTACGAGTCTAAATCTCATCATTGTCTTGAGATCTATTAGCTCAGCTTCGAAGAGTGTCTTTTCTCGTCAGCTAACCTGGAAGCATTAGTATCTTTATTAATTTTTTATTAGTTTGGTTCAATTTATTTTCTAACTGAGAGATACATTACATAATTTAGTGTCCAATTTTTAGCAGAGTAGTATTTCCTTTGAGCTGAAAATGATCTCAAAATGTTAAACTATCCAATGAACCACAGGTAGAATACTAAGATCAATAGGTCTAAATTTCTAAATCTCAAAATCAACATTATTCCCTTAAGACATTGTAATAGCCTTATCTTAACTAAGGTACGCTTGTATTTCTGTTCTGGCCAAATCTATTTCTTTCGATAATAGCAGTTGATGGGGTGTTACCTCTTTCACTTCTTATTACATCGTCAGCTCATCAGTGCAGAGGTTACGTTAATTTTTTTACTTTCTGTGGCCAGCCACCAATTGAGTCTCTACAACAATCCTAAAATTGTTTTCATTTGGCTCAAACTTTTGGATTTTTTGTTCCCCACATTTGATTATAAAATGTATTTCTCGATGATGCTTAATTTTGCCTCAGCGGGCCGATTGCAATCACTTTCGGACGTTCACCGAAGTGTCGTTTCTCACATAAATGTCGTTTCATTATGATGAATATGTTCTTCAGTGTCAATACGCATTCCTTGAAGTTAAATGCTGGGAAATATTTGAAGTAACTAGCAAATTTATCTCATCATGGGAGATCATCCAATGATTTATACCAGTTTCGAAGTGGGTGGACTAGATAGTTTGATATTGCCTTCAGGTGCGCCTGGAAGCTGCCTGAGGAAGTTCAGTACTATGCCGTACCTCTTCTGCAACCCCAATAACGTGTGTGACTTCGCTCAACGTAACGACTACTCCTACTGGCTGTCAACATCTGAACCCATGCCTATGATGATGACCCCCATTACTGGTCCAGAAATTGAAAAATACATCTCCAAGTAAGAAACTGTACCGAAGTCCTTTGGCTATATGTATGTTTGGTTCTTCTAAATTGTATCATCGTACATTTTTTTATAATAGAATTGTCCTCATTGCAGTAAATTGATGCTGAGGGTCAAAAGAGGACAATATTTTGTTACATTGTACTTATGAGTGTTAGCACGGAGCGTAATACTGCTCGAATTTTATGTTTCTATGTTAGCAGTAATGAGTAATGTTTTCCATCATCGTCATTTATCTATCAACCAAATCTAATTAAGCTCCTCCTGTTTACATGAAACGAAAAAATAACCAATTTTCTGTGCAAATGATTGTGGCTGTAGAGAAATTTATGAGAAGGAGAATTCTCAGTCTTCTAATTCGAAAGAAGCTATTACTGATTTGAAATGGTTAAAAATAGATGGATATTCGATTTTTTAATTTTTAAACACAGGTACAGTGATTTTACTGATAGCTTTTAATCGAATGCAACCCTAGAGTTTCTAGATTTCAGATTATGCTAAATATCTTGAGAAGATTTCATTCTGTAATCACCACAAAGTAGATAACATTTTCAACCTGTAAACAACAATTAATTTATGAGATCGTAGGACACAGAAATTGAACTATTAATTAAGGCAGAAATTTTCATTCAATGATGCAGCCTAAAAGTCCTGCTCGCTCAAAACCATTCAACAATCTAATTTCACTTACGAAGGAAGAGAGTTAGGTGCTATTACGAACATCGAATAATTTTTAATTTCGAAATTAAGAACTATATTATAAGGGAACACTCCTATTTGTAACGTCCATTACACTTGGACGAAAATTCATAAGTATCACAACTCAATCAAGGTCTTATTTGGCCTAGACTATCATTCTATTCCAGCAAAATATTTTACTCAACGGCATTTTTATGAACGATCAGAAATTCTTTTCCGACTATTGACCGCGTTTTCTCAAGAAGCCATTGAAAAATTATTTCAATGATTAGTTGAATCGTCATATTTGCTGTGAATTTTTAGCATCCATTTTTTAGAATATCAAAGATGATTGATTTCCTTTTAGCTGTATTTTCCACAGTGTTCCAAAGAGGATACAGCTTCTCCAACATTAGATGTATTTCCAGGAACTTGAGGCTTAATGGTTTCTGTCCATTAGTTTTTAAATATATTATTATTTTCTTCCCGATGCAACGAAAGGTCTTTTCCTCCGAGGCGTTTCCTGTAAAAAATTTAATGTTTAAACACCTTGCTTCAAAAACACTCTTTGTGCAAGTGCACGAAAATGGTTCCCGACATATTTTTGACTGAGCCGACTTCATTCAGTGAATTAAAAAATGGAGAAATTTTTATCAATCTCATCATTTGGAGCAATTACCATAGAGCGCCGTTTGCGAAGAATACAGGGGACTATAGGCATTGAGTGTCAACAGAGAATCACTTTTTACTTTAAGTGTCTGAAAGTCTATTTTTCACTAAAGGCTTTATGGAGCAATTTTCTCCCTTATCCTTACGTATTTATCAACCATCAAATATGCAGATGAGTTTTGTTTTATCTGATTTCCATTTATTTTGGATATCTAGTTGTTAACGCATTTAGTGCTGGTCTCATGAAACGAAACATTTTTCTGAGAGCACCGTTGTAACTGTGTATTGTCGTCTCATCTTACGTTTGCATGAGCGGGCTTATTTTTCACTCTCAGTTGCACGTATACAGGTTGAGAAGTGAAGCGATTGCTTTCCTTTGCCTGATCGATTTCACCCCGAATAACTTTTTCCAGGTGCACTGTTTGCGAAGCCCCTTCTATGGTGATTGCAATTCACAGCCAGAGCACCGATATTCCTGACTGCCCTAGAGACTGGGATAGCCTTTGGATTGGATACTCCTTCATCATGGTAATTTTTTCTGAAATAAATTACGATGTGTTTTGCACATTCGTTCACAAATCAGTAGTGAATTCCGAAGAACGAAAATATACTAGGATCTATAAGTTACCCAGCATTCATATGCGGAATAAAAACCATTCCATTTGAAATGAAGAGAAACGAAAGATCATGTTGGGCGTGCAAATGCTCGTAGATATTTGATAGGTGTAAAGCAGCTTCAGAAGAAATATATCATGACGGACCGATAAGGATGTGGTTAGATAGTGGTCCACTTGATTATCCCAAAACAAGAGATGTGATTTCCTTGGCCCTTTTTTGGCATCTCTGTTGGGGAGAAAAGATAAGAAAAATCAATTCAAAATTGAAGAGGGGAAATATCCTCTCTGGCAGTGAATTTAGTAAAGAAGTGATCGATACAGACGCTCTGAACTTACGAAGAACATTGTTGTACGAGATGAGTGAGAAGTGTTGTACGAGAAATAAAATGAGTTACGGACAAAGTTGAATAATGACATATTTTAAGTAGGATAATGTAATGAAACAAAAAACAACCTCACATCAATTTCCTAATTACCATGAAACTAACTAGAAGTTGATTTTCCATTTTGGCTTCTTTTTGCTGTGATCATCCTCTGAAGTCTTCCTCTAGAATTTTCAACAGAGACACGCAGTTCCTCTTGCGGTATTTTGTCCCATGCTTTCTTTAGGGACGTGCCCGCTTCTGGGACGATCCTAAGCATCGCTTATGTCCTCAAATCTGGCCACGGTATCATAAATAATAGATTAAGCGATCTTAAGCTGCTTAGTGATTGTTGACTTTGATACTCCTGCGCGATGAAGACCAATAACGGCTTAACGTTTACTCATTTTTAGAATTCAACAGATGTACAGATTAAATGTAGCCAAGTTACTGTTTTTGCTAACATTTGTTGTTGACACAATTGCGCTCTTTGTTAAGCTGTGCATGGGAAATATCGTTTATCTTTCATGCGATGCTTTCATGAATTCTGAGAAAGCATAAGAGCGGATATTACTCGTAGATGTTAGAATGATGATATTGATTGGTATTTGATAGAAGTAGGTTTGATATGAGACGTGTTGTAATTATTTTGATATTTTGTAGTTCATTTGTCTGGTGTTCTAAGTGCAGTACGACCCAAAGTTTCAAACAAAGGTCAAAATGTTTTCGATAATAGGGAATGAATTTCCCTGTCATGCATTTACGCAGGAAAACCATTGAGTGCTACCGATACTTGCTTGTATGTGCTTGCAAACCTACTATCTACGAAACCAGTTGGTACAAAAATGGAGACCGTTTTTAACTGTAGCGTTGAGCCCTGTTCAACTGCTACACCCGTTTAGACAAAGGAAGGGCGATGGAAAATGCACAAAATATGTGAAGGCTCTGCAACATTGTCCCCTTGGAAGATGAAACAAAAATGTATATTACCGATGGCTTTTTTTTGCTGTCTCTTGGTGCCTTATAAGTAAAGCTAATACACACTACACTCGCATTAGCAAGCTTTACAGTGCACTTCTAAAAGTTTTTGTACATAGTTTTACGAGAATGTTGTGGAAACACACACATGTTATGGACCTGACTTGAGTTGTTAATTTGCTGCGTCACTGGGAGAAAGACTTTTGGAAAATCGTATTACTTGTTAATTAGATAATCCTCATGCATGATAGCTACGTAGCAGAAATAAAGTTAGAACTAACACCAAAGAATTAACTGCAATATGGTCTCTCTGAAGCCACAAGAAAATTACTTGCTGAGTAAAGAGGCCTCCTGAACCGCGCATGAAAGCATTCAACCATGAGAACGATTTTTTTAATTTAAAGTTCACGCAGTTAAAGAGCTTTACCAGCGTTGTGACAAGTTCGATTAGAATGTCCAACACGTTTTTTACGATATTTCAATGAAAAATATATACAATAACACATGTAGAATCGTACACTATTCTTCCTTTTTCCATCGAA
>JACJUY010003356.1:65562-84164 GCA_014220935.1 Platorchestia sp. MABIK
TCCCTTGAAATATATAAAATGAACTTAATCATGCAAAATTAGATATGCTTTGTTCGGTTGTGTCCTGTATCATTTAGTTATCGATTTTGCCTGTTAAGTAATCTACAGATACACATTTTTATCGTAGAAATAGTTAAACTGAACTAAATTAGTCCCTAATTAAATTTTGCGATCACGTACACAAAGTTATTTTATCATGAAAATTTAAAACTCTTCAAACATCGTGAACCTGAAAACTTCCTATCATTTAAGACACCTGATCACCTAAGAATTTGTATCTCAGATGAGTTATTCTTCTGTAGTAGACCCACGTGCGGACATTTTTCTTACACAGTGCGTCCATCTACTCTTAAGAGCATCACATGGGCTACACTTTTTGATCATAACTGATAATCACTGTAAAATCAAGCTAAAACAATGCGAGTACGATTTAATTCTGATTACTTTTGCAGCACACCGACGCCGGTGCTGAAGGCGGAGGGCAGAACCTAATGTCCCCTGGATCGTGTATAGAAGAGTTCAGACCAACACCATTCATTGAATGCCATGGGCATGGCCGTTGCAACTACTTCACAACAGCCATCAGTTACTGGATGGCCACAATTGAACTGAGAGATCAATTCTCACGACCTAGACAACAGACATTGAAAGCAGGCGACTTAAAAACGAGGGTTAGCAGATGCAACGTTTGCTCGAGGCGAGCGATTGTAGTGACTGGCAATGACCTGAAACCGAACATGGAAGGTTTTGAGCTGGATGCAACTCACAAAGAGGCGATGATGGAGTATGAAGGAGGATTCATGAAGGGTTCTAACGCCCAGTATGGAGGCGAGTTTGGAGCTAGTAGACCTTCCAACGGTTTTGGAGGCTTTGGCTCTGACAGTACTGGTATTGGGGGACGAGGAACTGGTTATGAAGACAGAGGTTACGGATATGACGATCGTGGAGGGGATAGAGGCTTTGGTGGAGTCAGTAGTGGAGGGCAAGGAGGTGGGTTCGGTGCAGGTGGAGGATACAGTACAGACGGACAATATGGGGGATATGGACGCGGGAATGGTGGATACAGCCCTGGTGGACAAGGAACCGGATATAGAAGAGGAGAAAGCGAATATAGTACCGGGAATCAAGGAAGTGGCTATGGTGGAGGAGATGGTGAATATAGCTCTGGGAGGCAAGGCGGTGGGTACGGTGGAAGCGATGGAGGATATAACACCGGAGGAGACAGTTATGGAGGAGGGGATAGTAGATACAGTACAGGGGCACAAGGAGGTGGATATGGAGAGGCAAATGATGGGTCTAGTGGGGGACAATCTGGAGGTTATGGAGGTGGAACTGGATTCGGGACTGGAACACAAGGAGGAACTGGATACGGGACTGGATCACAAGGAGGAACTGGATACGGGACTGGATCACAAGGAGGAACTGGATACGGAACAGAAGCACAAGGAGGCATATACGGTGATTATGACAATTATGATGACTACGACGGAGCGAACGATTACAACTCTGGAGGACAAGGTGGAGGCTTTGGGGGCTCATCCAGCTATAACAGTGGCAGGTATGACAACAGTGGCGGGTATGACAACAGTGGCAGGTATGACAACAGTGGCAGGTATGACAACAGTGGCGGGTATGACAACAGTGGCAGGTATGACAACAGTGGAAGGTATGACGACACCACTTCTGAATCTCCAGAATTCGGTGCCAGTGCGTCCTACAGCTACGGTTACCCAGGAAGTCCAGGAAGCCTCAGTTATGGCTCCGCGCCCACATCAAGACACACATCATTTAGACGCGGATAACAGACGTATTTTCAACTACCTTTCTGATCACTTTGTTTCTCACTTTTCTGCTGTTATATTCTGCTGAATTAGTCTCATTTAGTAAACTTCTTACTCTAGTGCATCTAACGCTAATTTGTGTGTGACCTGCTGGTGAGGACGTTTTCACGGCTTCGTAATTTCTTCCTCAGCGATACTTTTCCGATGTTCCAATTCAATCTTTTCTTCCCTTTAAGACTCTTTAAATCTTACACTACAGTCTAAGCCTAATTGTTGATTTTTTGCAAGCAAGGTAGATGGAAAAACTCGTTAGAAGGCGAAGTATTTGTAGATGTTTCTGCCTGACATAAAGACATTATAAAATTTTTTTATTATATTGAGACATGAACGCTTTGAAGACTATAAAGGTAAAATTTAAATCAAATTGTATTATTAAAATTGCAATTTAATGCCAAATAAATGATGCTATCAAAATTTGAACCACTGTTAATTAGTGTGTATGAAGAAATTTCTAGATAATTTTTGCAAAACTTCTTCCACATTTATGCTGATATTCAGTCATCGCAGAGTTGAATCTTTTAGAATTAAGGTTTTTTAAGTTAGAGAGCGATCTAATTTAATGCGTATGCCCCAGTGTTTGATATATTCATGCTAGTTTCCATTCGTATCCAATTTTACGAAGTTTGCAAAACAGCTGATCCGCAACAGTAACATCTTTTGCCAACAATAAACCAATATTCTAAACATAAAAGTCGTTATAATACTCTAACACTATATCGCGGAGATGACATTATATATGCTTATGGTCTATTTGAAAAATTCAATTATAATATCAAACAATAGCTTGAAAGACTACTTATGTAGATGTATCATTCGATGTTTATTGTAGACTGAGTACGAGGTGGGGCGAGTGTTGGGCAAGCTTAATCTAACTGAAATGTTTGGTCATCTTAACTATCTGATAAAATTTTTTAATGCCGTAGATATTAAGGTATGAAATACTGAATATTTCCCTAGCTCGCCTAACCTATGAAATAGAAAATCGACATAATATTGACCAGTTTGCAAAAACTTCAGTTAAAATTGAAATTTCTTAGCCTGCTAATATTACAAAAATAAAAATACCCACGGCTGATTTATCGTTTTAAAATATTTGTTTTTCTTTTTTAAACTATTTTTCTGATGTCACGTGTGAAGGATTGCTCTGAGCTGCGATAATACCATATTCTCACATCTGTAAATCACTGCCATGTTATTCTAAGCTCTAATACAACCGTCAACCATGTGAGAAAAAGGTTTTATCTTTCCTTTTTGATATTCTCAAGCCAAAAAAAAAAATTCAGTCATTGCTGAATTTTTCGAGCACCAATGCATACTTTAAGAAGCCAGGTTAATCTTCAAAGTCTCCATTTCACAATGAAAATATTTAAAAAAAACTAACCTACAAGCCTCACCAGGTCATTTTAAAACTTCTGTATCGATTGAATATGATGAAATAAATATAAAACCCCGTAGTATGTGCAGTCAAAGTCAAAATTCACACAAGAAGGATTTTTAAACCAGTTATTATCAATATTTGTCCTGGAGCATGTAATATTCATTTTTATCAACTGTAGTCTGGAATAAAATAGTCAAATCACTGTACGCTTGGTTTCTAATTCGTAACGCATTCGGTATGACCGCTCGGGTAGGAAGCACTTATGTTCATCAGAACTAAAAGGCAAAGATTTTAGAGTTTTTAAAAGTGATGACTGTAGATTCAATTGATATTTAATTTTTTTCCAATTGACAAATACCACTGCTCATCAAACATTCGTCTCCTTAGAATAATTTTGTTGCGGCGCTTTAGAGAGATCTGTAGTCATACACTTCAACAAAAAAATATTTGTTTCATATAATGAAGATCAGGAAAAGGTTCTGTCTTTCAATGTAATTACAGTCACAGTGGTATTTTAATTTGATGTATTGAGACACTTAATTTATTAAAATGTTCGCATTTTCTATTACATTATTATGTAATATTCTAATATTATGAACTTGATTCGTGCACTAATAATGGGGAAATGTTTATCACACACTTTAAATTTTGAGCCTAAACTGGATCCAAATTTTGCATGACAAAAAAATTCACACAATTCAAAGCACATTAACGCTGCGTAAGCACACTCAAACAATGCTCAACAACTAGTGACTCCTCAGATCACTATCTGCTAATTGTTCAGCTAGAAAATGTATCGTAACGTTATACAAATGAGGAATCACAAAATCTTCCATTCAAAAACAGGATTTTTTTTCGATTTGACAACTGAAAAAAACTTAAGCAATAACCAAACGCATATAAAAGAAATAGTCATTTGAGAAGTATACAATTTGTGCTGAAAAATCTCATTAATTTAAAGATTTTACAAACACTCAAAGCCGATTGAAGTATGATCACCAGCATTTTAAAAAGAAACTCCACACCTTTTTCCAGCTTTTAATGCGATACAGCAGACGTTCATTTCTCCCACTCTTCAACTTAAACAACAAATTTTACGCTGGTGTTATACACAGACATCTTGCACACTAACAACATTATTCCCGTGCTCCAAAATAAATATCCTGATCATTTCTGAGATATTGAAATTGCGTTGTAATACCAACAGTATAACAACTTCTTAACCTAAGGGGAACTTAGTAAAGTGTGTGCTCTTTGAGAGATGAGCTTTTCTTTAACCCATTCTGCCCGTCTTCTCCATTCACTATGTACAATCAGATAAAGTGATAACTGCTCCGATCATTTTTTAATCACCCCGATAGTTATCAAGTCGTAAACCTTCTCTGGCAAGGTACAATGGTTGTCTGATGCCGTCACGGAGAAGAAAGAAAAGCTGAAGGTATGAAAACGCAAGAGACAGACATAGCAGTCGTGAACTCAGAGTCTAAACCAAAAGGACGAATTACTGTCGAAGTGAGAAATTTCACAAAGCACTTCAACTACGAACGCTCTCAACATTAAGAAATTCAGGTTACTATTTCAGGAAATATATATGCAATGTACCCTGAGTAATGCACTGTAGGTACATGGCTAGTAAAGCGAGATTGGTGGTACATAGTAGAAAGCGTTCGATCTTTGATATTCGTGCCGCTGACTAAGCCTGAGCACTCACAAAGCATTGGGATTTGAGCGTCAGCAAATCAAATACAGAAGCGTTCGAGCGCAGTTCGATAATGTAGCAAAACATAAGGTAGTTTATCTGAGGGGAACCTATCGCAGAAACTAATGGTAGGTCCAGCGAGCCCCGCTCTAAAAAATATAGGTGACATGCAAAAAGGGGTCGTTAATTACGGTTCGCGTCGACATTAGGAAGAAAAAAATATTTTCGACCTCTTGCTTACGTAACCGGAAATTATTTCTAATACAACCAGCTAACTGCAGCATACTGCGTTATATAAGTAGTTTTTCGAGCCTAGGTAGAACAGTTCCTCGCAGTTGAACATACGAGAACAAGATGTAGGATTAATGCCGGAACATCGCACGGGATATAGGTTCGTGAATTTCTAGAAGTTTTATACCATCATATGTACAACTGAATTACATGTTCGAATTACAACAGTCAAATTTCACGTTGCAATTAAGCATTCCATTAAACTGTATTAAATTTGCTTCTAGCGATAAAAATAAGTAACGGTGTAATGTGTGACGGGCAGAAGACGGGCAGAATGGGTTAAAGAAAAGCTCATCTCTCAAAGAGCACACACTTTATTAAAAAATGCAGTTAAAAAAACTTCAGATTTTACTCTCGCAGTTGGAAATGATAAAATTAAGGCATCAGAAAAAGTTTAAAACCTCGGTATCTGGTTCGATAGAAACATGTCTTTCAAATCTCACGTTGAGAATACTTGCATCAAAATTTACGGAACTTTAGTGTTTTTTCATCGTATAAAGAGTGTACTAGACGAAAAATCCCGATTATCAGCCATTCAATCCCTGGTGTTATCGCGCATTGACTACTGCAGCCTAGTGTGGGGAGACTTACCTCAATGCCTTCAAAGGGATTTACAAAAATGCATAAACTTCGCTGCCAAGGTGGTATGCAACGGTAATTTCAAAAGAAATGATCACGTAACCCCTCTCCTTAATAAACTCGGTTGGATTCTTATTCAAGAAAGGCTCCTTATGCAGAGGGCCCAATACGTATTCTCCTCGTTGTACCTTCCTCAGAGCAATGCTGAAATAGTGCGTTTCCATCCACCCACTGTAACCAACCAGAAGCCGAACAGAAACAACAATGTCTTAGTCAACTATCGTTCATCTCACACAGGGCAAAGGCTCTGTCAATATCAGGCGCCTTACTGTGGAACAAACTTCCCGAGTATTAAAATCCCTCGAAGGCCGAGAGAATTTAAAGACAAAATAATTTGTCATCTTACGTCTCAACGATAATTCTTCGTTACAGAACATACTGAACACGTATTGACGAATCTCATTTGCCTGGTATCTCCATTGCTGAATACTCTCCCTTGCTCATTTTTTATGATTCAAGACGTCACAAAACAGTTTGGAATGTGTGCGTAGGTATTATGATTTGATCACCTATACGCTGGGATTTGCAAACATGCTTATTTGTATATGTGTGTACGAATATGGATGTATGTGCGCATATGGGTGTGCATATGTGCACATACACCTGTGTGTACTGGACTAGCAACTGGTATATAAACTATGAATGCCAGCCTTCTTTCTCACTCTCAACTTCTAACACTACCCAACACATCATTTCATTCTATTATTGCAAAGCAATCCAAAGCTTATATGTCTTGTACATGTAAAATGTGGTGCCTATCTATGTTTATCAATTGCAGACATTTTGCGCCTTATTTCATAGATAATGTGATTTTTTTTTAAATATGAAACCCATAATGACACTCATGTTTTGTTTCTTATTCCCATCCAAAAATGCTCTTGTTAGGCTAGTGTAGTGCAATTTTCATATCATCTCTTACGCTCTAGAGTATATTATAAAAACCGTACCTAGGCCTCACATATTCTGGAAATACTTCTGTACTTGGGAACCGTTGTAGGACAATCGTTTTCATGTTTCTGACTCAGATAGACTGTTTTGTGACATTATTTCTAGTAAGGAAATTTCATAATATTCAGGCCGTAGTAAAAGGTATTTTCACGGTGTTTCTCGATTGGAATGCTAGTTTATACTGACTAGTTTACGCTGATATTTGCGCACATGCTTACTTGTGTGTATGTGTACGTGTGCACGCTATGCGTGCGTAGATGGGTGAATGTGTCACTACGTAATACTTCATTTCACTTCATTATTATAAAGCATTTTTAAATAATATACATATGTTTGTCGCGCGATCACCCACATATGATCAATCAGACGCTTATGACCCAATAATCATTTCTATACAATATTTAATTACACATCTTTACAATATTTCATTAGAAATTGTAAGCAGCAACACATACTGAAAAAGTTGTCACGAATTTCCTTTGCTCATTATCCTATATTTAAGAACATCGCACAGCATTTAAAGAACGCATAAGTATTGTGATTTCCTCGATGCATAGAAATGTATTTGTGTGCGTTCACGTGTTATGTATGTGCGTAGGTATGTATGTGCACGTATATGCGTATGTATATACATGTATATATGCACATGTGTGTGTACTAAACCGACAACTGGCATTTTTAACTAGAAATAATGGTCTCTTCCTGTTCACTCTCAACTTGTAACATTACCGAACTCGTCATCTCTTTATCATGTAAAGCATTCCGGTAAAAACTATACATTTTTTGTGTGATCATCCATTTACATTTAAATTAAATGCTTATCACCTAATGATCGTTATGTTAAAATGATTTAATTAGAAATACAAAACTTGTAATCCTCGTGTTCCACATGCTTATAAATTTATATTTTTTTTTCACGCTTTTCTTGAAATAACATTTTTGAACATCGGCCGAAACAAGCGATTCATATAGTATTTCCTGGCGTCAAGAATTGCGAAGTATTATGTCATGTATGTACATGTAAACTGTCAAAAGAAGTCATGAAGTAGTTGTTATCTCATGGATATGTACACTGTCAAAAGTCATGAAGTTGTGTTATCTGTTATAATCATCATTACATGTATCATCAAATGTAGTTTAAGCAAGATTAGGAGTACATTGCCCTCAATCATTTTTCGACTAGTGACATGGGTATTACAATACTCGTGTGTGTGTATCATTTAAAGTGTGTTAACCTTAAGATATTTTAAAAACCAATGATGGTAATGTTGTACCATCTCTATTGGAAATAAACTGTTTTTATTTTCTTTTTTTTCTTTCATTTCAAGTTAGTACAGAGAATTCATTTGATTTTCTATGAATTGTATAAGAAATAACATTGAATCTACAACAGAAGAATTTAACCGCGAGTGTTTTTCTCAATGAATTTCAAACAAATGTTTTTTTAGAATTTCGATGTGAGCACGTATAAATTTCAAATTTGTAGCACGTGAAGAATTTTAGTGGGATACATCGGAGAATAAGAATCCTTAATTTCCAAATTGAACATCGTGTTCATTTGAACAATGTCACTCAATTATGTACTGAGCTAAAATATTTTTTAGGCATAATTTATAATTTACCGTAATATACAGGGCGTTAATTTTCAATAGGTACAAACTTTCACTGGTAATAGGAATACTAAAAACAAACCATTTTTCAGGAATGCCAAAAATTGCAAAACTCATTAGTTTTCGAGTATTGAGCTTTAAATTTTCAAGTTTGGTATGCGTGAATTCTAATTACTGTTATATAGAGTTACATTTGGCAACATTCAGTGTTTCCGAACCAGTTCACTACTGCACGACGTTCTGGTAACATGGCGGCACATTTGTCAAAGGAAGAGCTGGCTGCCATGCATCTGACTTATGGTGCAGCAGATGGGAATGCTAGGGAGGCTGCTAGATTATACCAAGATCGCTTCCCAAACAGATCTGGCTGGACATCGAATGCTTACGGCCATAGACCGTCGCCTACTTTGGTACTTTCAATGTGAACAGAAGAGCCTATGATCGGCCGTACAAAACTTTTGGATTACTTTTTGCAATTCGATAACCTTCAAAACTCATATTCATACACACTGAAAACAAGCCAAAGACGTAAGAAACCCCTTGAAGAGAGAATCTCGACCATTCATCCTTCCTGGCAGCATATGATGACTGATGCTACTGCCAAAGCAAATGCACTTGCCTTCCATTACGATAAGTTTTTGCGTTCCCAGTCCCTCGCTCAGGTTCAACTTACATTCTCCTTCTCTTACATCATGACTTGAGTAAAGAATACATCATTCCTATAAATGAGCCTTTCTCAGTCGAAATGAATCACTGCCTAAATTGTTTCAAACCTATTGCAAATGGTCTTAACCGACTGCACAATAAACATCTATCTAGCCTCCCTACTGAATACAAACTTTGGCTACTGTTGATTATTAACCAGAGCCTTCTGAACGCAGCTTTCCATGAGAAATTGAAATCCAGTCTCACAATGCTCATTTTAAAACTTAACAAACCTTCAAATAACGTGAAATTTTATCGACCCATAGCTTTGTTTTTATGAGCAGTCAAAATACAGAAATTCGTGATCAAGAGATGCAACCACTTCATCTTGAACAAAACTTATTTTTGAGGCTAACTCAATGGGGTTCCGTAGTCGCATGAGTGCTATCGACAAGGTTACAAGACTATATATAACCATTCGTGGTGCTCTTGAACATAGAAAAGTTTTACCAGACGTATTCTGTGACCTAAGCAGTATTTTTAACACTATCAGGCACACTGGTTTGCTGTATAATTAAGGTGAGTCAGTGAGGGATTCGAGGAGTAGTGATTAAAACAATCCTGGTGATCAATTATGGAGCAATTCATGGTGAGCAATTCTGTCACCTGTACCTGGTGTACCATTCAATGTAATGATGATTGATATCCTCTCAGAGCCAGATATTCAGGCCACTGAGGTTGATGATGATGTCAACTTTTTTTAAACATAGAAATAGCCTCTACAAGACTTTGGTCCCAAATCATTTATTTTTATTACTGGACCAAACATTGAGCCTTGACTTTGAATTTAGAGAAAACTAAAATAATGCGTTCTACTAACTGACAAATAGTCCCTCTCCTCATCAATATTGATGGCCAACGTTTAGAATTTGTTCCTCTGAAGACGTATCTTAGTATTGTGATAGATGCCCTTGACTACGTTGGGAACCCCAAATTGCAAATCTTGGCACAGCATGTCTCCCTTTGATTATTCTTCAGCAATCTCTCAGAGACAATGAGGACCTGACCACATGCTCCAACTCAAGCAATATAATATTTTGATTCACAATCGACTAGACTATATATATATGCTATATACGCGACTGCAGCCTTTTCGATCTCTTGTAACCTTCGCAGCCTCTTCTACTTATTAGAAAATAACTTTCCCCATATTGCAATGAGATGCACGAGGACCTCTTCAGTAAATGTTCTACAGGTGAAGTCTCACGTTCTACCCTTGGATATCCACCGAGGACTGCTTATACGCAAATATCATAATAGAGTACCTCACCTACCTGTTTGCCTAAATACATACACACACACAAGTATAAATATACATACGAGCGTCACATGTGCATACATACATGCACTGAATATTCGCATTCAAGCAATCACATTGCATATGCAATTATGCACATTACAAAGATGTCTTGATTGTGGTATAATGTAATGAATGATTGGATAACTAGCAGTAAAAATTCCTAACTACTTTTCCAGTACGTACTGCAGCTCACACTAATTGTGTAGACACAAGATAGAGAGCTATTTTAGTTTTGAATTCTCTTCATGTTTGAGGAGTTCTGATGCTTTGGGGAGTTTGTTCCACAGTATGGCTCCTGATACTGACAGAGCTTTCTGTCCAATGTTAGATGAACGGTATTTGGTTAAGACATCATGTCTCCTATTTGGCTTTGCCGGGAGTTAAAGCTAAATAAACATGTTTCGTTCACCAATGATTTGCACATTCTTCCTTCATTTTTTCAGCATTTGTAAAATTTGTTCATAGAAAATCTGACAAATATAAAACTACCACAAATGCAATAATCTACGTGATAAAACTTTCTGGTACGGGTAACGTTTTCGCCCATTCTTTACAGTTTTGCATATCCACCATGTTATGGTGCAACACGTAAGCTGAATTTTGTTTTGAAATTCTATTCGTTCATTTCCCAGGATAACAGTAACTAGGATAATAGAAAGAGCAATTGAAATCTTTACGCAATTTTATTAAACCTGTGTGATAGAATGCACTCGTAAATCTGGCATCGGTACGCAAACATAAAATATTATAAAACTCGCAAATTAATTCGTGATAATATCTAATATTAGTTGAGAATGTGAGGGCGGTACCGGTGAACTAATAAACGTTTAAATTTATTTCACTAAAAATTTTTATGCTGAAATTAAATTTTAGGTAGAATTCTTACATGACGTTTTTGATATTTTAAAAATACCGGAAAAATAATTGAAAAAGTATTTATATATGAATATTGAACTGTTTGCATTCTAATGAAAAAAAATAATGAACCTTTGCAGGGTTTCTTGTGTGAGTTTTAAATAAGAATGGAAATCCTATGTAGATGGCACAGACACTACAACAGGACGAATGCATTGTGATATGCTTGTAACAAAATAAACCATTTTATCCCACATCATTTAGAATACTAAAATAAATACGCACCTTTAATCAAGTGCCATACCCTGAAATGTGCTATCCAAATAGAGCAGATGCAATCCCCTGCAAAATGATGAATTTCTTGGAAGCAAATGTTCTAAATTCCTTGATAAACTGGCTTCGATGCATATTAATTTTTTTTCAAGCCAATCTCATCTAAACTAATATTGTGTTGCTTCAATAACATATTTGGGTGAATTAAAATGAAAATAGGGTAATTCTTGAACCCTAAGACGTACAAACTTAAAATTAGAACCAAATTGATGCTCGTGACGAATACAACTTTATTTTGCACGTTAAAAACTTTTTCCGCCCCATAGGGGCGGAGGTTCCCGAAACCCGTCAATCCTCGGCCGATTTTCGCACGAAATCGCAATTTGCGCTAATACTAATTTTTCAACTATTGCACCTACAACCTTCAAAATAGTTTCAATTTAAATATCAAATCATACTCCACGCTGACATACATAACGAAACTTTTAAAGGCTTCCTGAGGAGGGGGAGGGGGGGTTCAGCGAGGCTCTCATTGCCCCTCAATCTTCGGCCAATTTTCTCACAAAATCGCACTTCAAGCCGCTACTAATTTCCAAACTATTGCATTTAGACGGCAAATTATCAAAATTCTTCATCCAAGTGATAGTGTCGTTATCAAAATGTGGAACGGGGAACAAACATGCACAGACAAAATCATATGTCATATAATATTGTTACTTTTTACATACATGCAATTACATTAAACGAAAAAATATTGTTTTCTTCAATGATGTTCAATGAAGTGGTACTAAAAGCTACACAGAAAGCGATACAGGTTGGGCAATGGTTGAATAAAATAAGGACAGCAAGTAAATACGGAAATGTCGGAGTCGTTGGTTTTGGTGCTTACTGGTTGGAACCGTTGACAATTATTTGTTGTTTTGGAATCGTAGTCGAAACCCTAGTCTGAGTCAGGAGTTTGGAGTGCTGACTCCCAGCCCTGCCCTGACCGTGGCTTCGCACTCAATAGTCACTCTACCGCCATCCGTGCTGCCACTCTACGTCACCTGACGGTCCTCTAAAACGTCCCTTGATGCGTTTCTATGTGACAGCAATCTGTTCCTCGGGTGCCATCACCATCGGCGATATTCATAATAGAACGGCATTTATTCCAGTTGTGTTTCTTCCCCTGTCGGGTTCGTTGGTACCTTATGCACTCGCGTCGGGCATTCAAAGGTCTTAGATATTCATAGTCTGCCCGGAGCGTAAAGTAGCCTGAGGAAAAATGTTACAAAATCATCAACTTTCTGATAGGATTAATGAGGAGGTGAATTAGGAGACCAAACATTTTAAATCTCTTGAAACAAAATTCTAAATCTAGTCAGTTAATTTACCAATGCACTTGACTCTTTGACCGCAACGCGCGCCATCGGCGGTCACGGAGGAGATTTTCATAGTGCTGCTGACCAATCAGTGGTCCCAAACTCAATTTCTCCTAAATTCTTAATTAAAGTTAAATAAAGGCACAATTCAGTAAATGCTTACTGTTTTCGACATTACTTCCGACAATTGACTTTAAATTTGAGTTGAATATTGAACTAAGTTTCACCAGTTGCAGGCAGAGAGTTAAGCATTATGAAGAAAGAACACTTTGTAAACTATTCCGCTTCACGAATTTAGTCAGCTATAAAAAATATCATCTAAAGAGAACGAATTTTCGCAAGCTGGTGACGGGCCTAAGCCTACAAAGATAAGTGTACCACATGACATTCTATTTAAGCAATGATAAACATAAATCCTGTGAAATCAAGAAATAACTATTTCTATGCACTAGCACAAAGTTTAACTTCCGCTTATGAATGTAAGTATGATCTAACTCAAATTAATCTATAACTTGTCGAAATTCTAGCCATTGCTCTCACACTGAAGTCCATAACGGACTTTATAAGGCAGATTTAAGAGCCTTCTACAATAAAGTTCATAGGCTGTGATCACTTGATCAGCCTAAAACTGCAATAACGCAAGTAAAGTAATTTGAGACTGAGCGGAGCCATGGCGAGGGTTTCCCACATCTTCGGCGAGAAACGTACATGCAAACTAAATGTGTTCGTCGGCTCTTCTTGCAACGAGTCCCAAGCCACAGCAAGGGATTCGGGGAAGCGGACGAGCGGGTCAGCCGAAGGCCGACCAGACAGACTTTACTCAGCCGTGAGCAAGTGCGCACCGCTTTAGGTGCGCCGCTGCTCTTCGGCTTTTCCGCCCTCGCTACTGGGGCCGCTTGTCTCCACGTCAGCCGGCTACATTGAGAAGGGTTCTTCTGAACAAACTTTTCGAAGTATAAAGGTGAGCCCTTGTCTTGATTGTTCCGCTTATAACTTATTCTATTCTAGCGTTACCGGCCCCTTAAGGGTGCCAGGCAAATGTGTGTGCAGTAGTGCCCGCTAATTTTCGGGGTTAGTTTCCACTGTGCCGGGTGGTTTGCACACAAACTACGATATCGTAACTCACGCTGAGAGCAACCATTCATCACGGAAAATGTTGCCATTCAGCAGAGATTTTGGGGAAGATACTTGTCAAAGAGTATACTATAATGAATTTTAATCTCATTCATAATTTTTGGCAAATTTATTTTAATATTTGATAGGTATTAAACGATATTAATTTCATAACTAGTGAAAAACATTAATTTTTCAACTGATGAATTTTTGAATCAATAAAATTGCAGTCATAAAACATTGAACAGCAATGGGTGAAAAACTACATTAATGACATTTAGAGTGCCAATATCCAATGTTAAAAAAGAAGCAATATCCCTGCCACGCTTGCTGATGTGTAATTTTCCATGAAAATGTTAGCTTGGTAATTCTCCTCAAAGAAGAAGCTCGTTTCACATTGCGTTTACGAGAGGCATCAGTTGACTATCGCACGTAACTGTTTGACTGTCACCAACCGTCCTTTTTCCCAAAAGGGAGAATGACCGGGCGGCTCTGCCAGGATTTGAACTGCCTATACTTTTCCGTGAAGGGCCTGCGCAGTAAACCACTTAGGGTGCCTGCACACCAAAAGATTTGAAGCGAGCAAGCTAGCGAGCTTGAATTGATTAACATGGATTCCTATGGGAGTCCACACACTGCAAGCAAGCAAGCGAGTAAGGGAGAAAGACTGAAGATTGGCTGAAGCTAGAATGCGACTTCACGATGGTTTCACGCTTGAAAGCTGCAGCGGGTAGCCTCTGGCGATGGTAGACCGTGCGTCTGGCAGTGTGCAGTGAGATGTCGACGAGGGAGGTGTGCTGCTCAATTCTTCCAGCATAGACTGAACTCCTTATATCTGAAGTTAATGCTGTACTGTGCCTTTTGAACTCGAAAGAGCCATAGCACAGTGACAGATAACATATTTTAAAGCAATAGGATGAACTAGGAATGAAATTCAACGTGACAAACACATGCTTGTACCGATTTTTTTTGTTATAGACCTCTCTCCATGACATTTAAGCGCAACTGGCTATCTTTTGGTGTGCGATAGATCTCGCCGGACATCTTTCTCTCTCGTTTGCTTGCTCGCTTCCAGTCTTTTGGTGTGCAGGCACCCTTAGCCACGGTAGATTTTATTCTGTAAAAAAAAAATAATCGTTACAATTTGAACAATATATTTACCACAAGGCCTACAGTAATGGAGTGCTTCTTAAGTTTAGTACAATTCATGCTTTTGAATATAGCTACTTCTGAGTTCGGTCAATATTGATTTTAGGCCTTTCACGAAAATTGAAAATTCCATTCCAAAGAATCACTAAGGGAATACATTTGAAAATGTTTTACACAAATGGCATTGTGCACGCTGATGCGTTATTTTCGAGTTATTCAACTTTGAAGTTATAGGAACGTCAAATATAAAAGTGAAGGAACGGACACATAAATATGCTGTAATACGGTATTAACGTAAGGATGGGTGAGGTTAGGGTAGGTTATGGTAGGTTAATTAAATAAACTAACCTAAAATAACATAAATCAACCTAAAATAGCCTATCTCAACTTACCATAACCGAAGGTATTAATTTCCCGCCAAGAAGTGGGCGTGTCCCGCCAGAAAAGTGGGCGTCACCCAACAATGCGGCGACTAAGCAACCGACCATATAATGTTATTCCTATCTGCACGTAATTATTGTTATATCTCGAAAATAACGCATCAGCGAGCAGAATGTCATTCATGCAAAACGTTTTTAAATGTGTTCCTTCAGTGATTCTTTGGAACGGAATTTTTAATTTCCGTGAAAGGCCTAAATTCAATATTGACCCTGAGTTCTAACTGAACTGTAGAACAGCCATCATCATTTAGATATTAATATTACATACTCTGTAGGGCTCCAAAAGAGGATTTGGCATTCAAAAGAACAAGATTATATATATGATGCTTAGTAATGTAACGTACTAATATTTGGCTCCTTCAGTGCAAAACTATTACAAATCATTACACCATTCAAATTATGACACTTTCATCATTAACCCCTGATGTCACACAAGCCAAAACTCATACCTCAATGTACGAGGAAACTGTCACAAGCGTTTGCCTAAATGAGTTTATCATCAGATTTCTTTTATTATATTTATTTATCAAGGTATTAAGATATTAGAATACCTTGATGGGGGAGTATATTTTTCATGTGCTTTCCCCAGTCTCTCGTACAAGCAATGATATGGGATGTTGGGACATCTAAATGTATTTAATAACTAACAACCTTCACATTGAGATATGTTTAAGAGCTATTTAATTCATCTTATGTATAAACTTTATCAAAAATCAAGTATTTTTATGTATATTGAATAATAATAATGTAAGCCTTTTGTGACTATTTCTTGTTCCTTATGCTGTTGGGTATATTAAGCCAGCATTATGTAGGTTCTTAATTTTACCAATTGCTTCAATTCCATTGTGAATGTTTAAATTAGCATCATACTAAAATCCTTGCAATGTTTCTGACTAATTATAAGACAGTTCAAAAACCAATATACAAGGTGACATGCATCAGGCTTGAATTGGAAATAAAGCATCCTTAGATGCCGATGTTTGGTTGTTTGCTCCTTTGAGCTAGTTATTTGGGATACTAGTTGATATGTACGAGTGTTTCAGGCAAGATAGATGTGGCAAGGATAATCTGTTATTAGTGAGTGATGTAATTGAGCAAATGAGGAAGGATGATAAGAAGGTAAATTTAGCAATTCTTGGAGATTGAAAAGACGTATCACAGAGTTGGATGGTTAAGGCTGTTTAAAATCTGGAGAAAAGTTGGCTTTAGTAGAGAGCTAATAAATATTGTGCAAAATCTGTATAAAAACACAAGTGCCATCAACAGGTTAGGAAATTTGGAAACAGGGCAAGTGAAGAGTGTTAGAGGAGTGAGATAAACATGTACTCCATCTCCCCTGTTGTTTGGATTGTACTCAGAAGAATTAACGGTTTGACTGAGAATGAGTGACTTAGGACTGAAAGTTGGTAAGGAAAGACTGAGCTGTTTGTTGTATACTGATGATGTGGTTGTGGTTAGCAAATCTGGGCATGAACTACAGAGGATGCTTGAGATTGTGAATGGAAATAATACAGATTTCAAGATGAAATTTGGTACTGAAATAGTGATGAGCATGATAGAGACAGACCACAGAATATTGGATAAATCAGAAAAAATAGACTAAAAGAAATAAATACCTATGCTGTATGATAAGTGAAGATGGGTGCACTAGAACAAAGGGTGAAAAAGTGGCAAAAGCAATGCAGTGGAGTGAGTAGTGTGGCCAGATACATAGCAAGCAAGTACTGTATGAATGTGTGAGAGGAGTGTGGAAGGACATTGCAGTACCTAGTGTCATGTATGGTACTATTGGTATGAGTTCTTTAGCCTAGAATTGAAGTGATCTTGAGAGGCTGGATGTGATACAAAATAAGGTTGGATGTCTAGCTTTCGGTGCTCCAAAATGGATTGCTACAGAAGGTTTTAGAGGTGACCTAGGGTGGAGCCTATTTTCAGAAAGAACGACAGTTATTTTTGTTACGATACGAGGCTGGGCCTTTCGGCCTCTTGTTACCGATAGAGGAATTTCAACCTCAAAAGTCGAAGAATGGAAAAGAAATTAAAGATGGAAATACACAGAAAGAGAATGGATGACAGAACAGATGGAAATTAGAAATAGCAGTGTTCGCATAGTTGCACCACGAGTTTACCTTAATTTATCAGCATGGATAATGACGACAAAATTTGAGAGATTAAACATATTTATTTTTATTTACCGTAGAACGCGCGAGTTAAAAGGTGACACTTGGCAACAAACACTCTGACACAAAAGGACACCCACAGTGAAAAATGTGCGCTTCGAATCATGATAAGCGCCCGCAACGGTTGCATATTTTACGCTGCACAAAATTTTCATGATGACTACCGAAAGAAGATCTACTCACAATAAACCAGAACAAGAAAATAATTAATGGCTGGGCTAGCATACGCACGAAATAAAAATGGGGGAACAACCTAAAACAATGAGCCCTTGACTCACACAAGGCATCAAAAATGGGGAAAACTTACCGCTTCGCCCAACGTGAAATTCTCAACATCACACTTGAAATGAATCAAAATCACTCCGAACAGCGCGCCATTTCACAACACTTTTCAATGTGCTTCTTGCTTCCAACTTGCACTTTTGTAATCACTCTATTGAATCCTAAATGCCACAAAATCACCCTAGCTCTTCTGTGATGCGTCGTTGATGTTAAGCGAACTCTGCTTCCACTTAGGGCTTGAGGAATATACGAATGTTCCGGCTGATCAGTCCTGACACTCGCCGATGCCCCAATGCCAGCGGCTGGGTGGTGCTGCTTCCTGTCTGCAACGCGTTCACCGCTCTTGAGTGCCGAAGGAGCTTGATCGTTGTTGCTTGCGCAGGATTGATGTGTGTGACTGCAGCTTTCGTGATTGCGTGGTTCCAAGGGGATGACGATCGTCGCTGCGAAGCTGAGGTGCTTCGAGCGGGTTTTTGCTGCAAGTTGGCACTTTGATGGCTGCTGTTTTTCCGACTTTTTACTCGTGACTTCGATGTTG
>JACJUY010003357.1:3018-13276 GCA_014220935.1 Platorchestia sp. MABIK
TCTACAGCTCTTTCTGGCCAAAATCCGATTATTTGTTTTAACTATTATTTTCAACCATACAAAACCCTTTATTCATGTTTTCTGTGCAAAATCAATTATTTAAGAAAATATCTTTAACCGAAAGAACCCTCAACATCTGACACCCTTACAAGGTTGCCAGGTGTCTGCATTAAGCAGGTTAACCAAGGCTGAAGAAATGCCAAAAGTTAACTGCCTGGTCACCGAAAGTCAGCAACCATAAAAAGTAATGATGGCAAACTAAGTTAACAGATAAACTATTTTCTCTGGTAAATTACCTCGTGGAAAATATTATAATTGCAACAAAATTAACTAGAAATGATCTTATACTGTAAGTTATTACAAGTTATTGGATAAAAACATGACATTTGCAATATAAAGCAGAGGTAGTTATAAAATGCACTACCATAAGTTACCAGATAAAAGAACTGTAATTCCAACATAATACATTGAGAGTTACCATATGGGCTGCCATAAATTACAAGATTAAATATATTGTAGAAGCAACATCAGCAATAGAAGAAGAAATTTTGTTGAAATGTTAATGCTCTTACGCTGAACAAATTAATTTCTGACGATACTGAAAGCGTCCTCGTCTCTGAATTTTTGTACGGAAATCCCTTACCAACTCAAAATAAAAATCAGAACCAATTACAATGAAGAGAGATGGTCCTAACACAAATAAAAAGGAACTACCAACACATAATTAAGAGGCACCTCTTGAGCAAAATGCAAAGGAATCTCTAACACAAAAAAGAAGAGGTGCTACTAAAGCAAAATTGCAAAATAAACATGGACCAGAGACCTCAAATACGTAAATAAAGAAATACTAGTAATGCAAAAACAAAAAATAAACAAGTCCCACTTATACATAATATGGAGGTAGTGCTAATACAAAATCCCTAAGAGAGAAAGTAACACTTGTCAAGATATGGATGACACAACACTATTTAAGATGGAGATGATATAGCACTATTTAAGATGGAGATGATATAGCACTATTTAAGATGGAGATGATATAGCACTATTTAAGATTTGGATGATATAGCACTCTTTAAGATGGGGATGACACAGCATTATTTAAGATATGGATGATAGAGCACTATTTAAGATGGAGATGATATAGCACTATTTAAGATGGGGATGACACAGCATTATTTATGATTTGGATGATATAGCACTATTTAAGATGGAGGTGATATAGCACTATTTAAGATGGGGATGATAGAGCACTATTTAGGATGGGGATGACACAGCACTATTTAAGATTTGGATGATATAGCAATATTTAAGATGGGGATGAAATAAGAGCAATTCGAAATTAATTAAGATTTCTACTCTCCGCTAGTGAGAGCCTCGTTTGAGTAAAATTTAAAACCAGGATTTTGATGTCGATGAATTCTGAATCAGGAAGAAAATTCAGGTGCTCATCTGAATTCGAATATAGCATAAGTGAATGACATTATTTTCGACAGCACGAGAGTATACTACACTTTCTAGTGAGGAACAGCGAATAACTTATTCTAGAGATCTTCGACTCCTTTTCAATGAAGATTGTGGTGAATTATTATTCTTCCACTTCATTGGCCGGACGTTAGCATGCTCTTACTTTCAGTTGTCTAACATGGAAAATTTATTTCGGAATAAACGTAGCCGAACCTTCATTAACGGGAAATTCTTTTATTTTTCCCATAAGGCGTATTTTTTTAGAATACATGATGACCGGAAACTGAATTTGAAAGGAAAAATTCCATTTTGAACTGAAAATCGGTTTTTTACTTCTATTTCGTTGTCGCAATACTCGCACAGGAGAAACAATGTTTTAATACAATACGATGAATAAATACAAGACGTACACAATAAAACCAATTTAACTCCTATACAGTCCGGCTTTTAATTTTCAGTACAACACTTCTACAAGTAAACGTTTGCTTAATCATGCTATTTTCTACAAAACATTGTTTTCAACTTAAAAGTTTTAGTGCAAATTTAAAAACGCGAAAAGACTTAGATATTGATATGCATAAATATTTATTCAAAAATGATTTCATCACTTGTGGTTGATTTCAGCTTCAACTCCAGTGTACATACATATATATACATATTCATTATTGCATGCATATAAATAAATATATGTGTATATGTATTTATGTGACCAATGTAATATAGAAGCTAAATATGTCTATATAAACCAATGTGCTCAAGGAAAAGTTAGTGATCATGACTGAAGTTGCGTTGTTAGAGAACTTACGCGCTAGGGGCAGTGTCGAAAGCGTTTATTCTGTCGCGAACAACCACAAGCAGTTAATCTCTTCAGTCCATCGGCACGCTCAAGGGGAACAAGACCTCGGCACAAGCCGGAACTAATTTCGTGCTGGAGTACGCAGGAGTTGCAGCATGCTGGAAGTTAGAACGTTAGAGTAGATGCAAGCTTTGATATTTGCATGCAAAGATAAGCGTTGCCTCCGCTGAGTCAAGGACGGATCTAAAAGATGGGTACTTATCTTGTTGGATCGCGTTTGGAAAATTTGTGAAAGGATATTTTGGAAGAAAAACGTAATAGAGGCTTCAATGAGTGCGAAAAGTTTCACCATTATCTGTCTATACAGTTCACCATTCACTTTCATTAAGCCATTAACTAGGCATTTCATCATTAACTTTACATGTTACCATTACTGGTTGATTTTCAAGTCTCTGTACCTTTCACCATTCGCTGTGCATTTCACCATTAACTGTACATTTCACCATTGACTGTACATTTCACCATTGACTGTACATTTCACCATTAACTGTACATTTCACCATTGACTGTACATTTCACCATTGACTGTACATTTCACCATTAACTGTACATTTCACCATTAACGGTACATTTCACCATTGACTGTAAATTCCATCTTCAATTGTACATTTCACCATTGACTGTACATTTCACCATTAACTGTACATTTCACCATTAACTGTACATTTCACCATTGACTGTAAATTCCATCTCCAATTGTACATTTCACCATTAACTGTACATTTCACCATTAACTGTACATTTCACCATTGACTGTACATTTCACCATTGACTGTTCATTTCACCATTGACTGTACATTTCACCATTGACTGTACATTTCACCATTAACTGTACATTTCACCATTGACTGTACATTTCACCATTGACTGTACATTTCACCATTGACTGTACATTTCACCATTGACTGTACATTTCACCATTGACTGTACATCTCACCATTAACTGTACATTTCACCATTGACTGTACATTGAACTATTCACAGTAGACTTCACCATTGACTGTACATTTCACCATTAACTGTACATTTCACAATTAACTGTACATTTCACCATTGACTGTACATTTCACCATTAACTGTACATTTCACCATTGACTGTAAATTCCATCTTCAATTGTACATTTCACCATTAACTGTACATTTCACCTTTGACTGTACATTTCACCATTAACTGTACATTTCACCATTAACTGTACATTTCACCATTGACTGTAAATTCCATCTTCAATTGTACATTTCACCATTAACTGTACATTTCACCATTAACTGTACATTTCACCATTAACTGTACATTTTATCATTAACTTTACATTTCGTTTGAGAGCTTTTAAATTTCACTCCATCTGCGATTTTTTACTTTAAATAAATCCTTCGAATATTTCATAAATCAGCTGACCGACACAAAGTGCAAAACATGCGTTGTGTTGCACGCTGCACATAAATCTATAAACTCGTATCTCATTTTCCTACCGTGATCAATATTCTTATTAAGTCTAGAGCAGGGATCTCCAAATTATGGCCCGCGGGCCACATTCAGCCCGCCACATAATTTCATCCTGCCCGCCAAACAAATCTAGAGTCCCTGTGTGGTGGTCTTGAAAAAATAGTTATCGTACCACTTATTATCGTCGGCGCTGCCTTTTTTTCATATTTATACCTTCGGCCCGCATGAATGTGGGAAATATCTAATGTGGACCTCACATTGAAAAGTTTGGAGACCCCTGGTCTAGAGCATAAAAAGAATTAAAAACATGGGCGCACAAGCGCGGTATTTTTCAGCCAATGAAGCAATGAGTTATAAAGCAGGTTTATAAAAAAATATAGCTCTACAGCGGGATGCATAGTAACTAGTTTTTTCGAAGTCATCAATAAATTAACTATCCTCGAGAGATGAAATTACCTCGTAAAGATGGACGCCCTATTAAACGACTACCAATAATCTTTGTTAAATTCAAGAGTTGTTAGTTATATTCTACACACAACGGATATTGTTCTAGGGTAAACCTAAAAGTTGTTACTTATATTCTACGGGCCACGGAAATCGTACACGAACACATATACATTTTTTACCTAAACTGGAGAAATAATTATTTACGTTAACTGAATAATTAATTTTTTACTTAAGCTACATAATTCATTTTTTACCTCAACTGTATAATGTGCATCAAAAACCGCTGTATAAACATACACACACGATCCCGTTATGAGAGGCGAGGTAAAGTAAGGTAATGTAAAGTGAAGTAAGGCAAACTAAGGGAAAGGTAAAGTAAAGTAATGCAAAGTAAGGTAATGTAAAGTGAAGTAAGGCAAAGTAAGGTAAAGTAATGCAAAGTTAGGTAAAGGTAAAGTAGAGAAAGCTAGAGTGATTTGCGTGATCCAATCGCTCACCGTGCCAGAGTAATACATTTTAAAAGGCTCGTCCTTTAAACCTCTTTGGTGTGTGTTTTGTGTTTTTAATCCGTGAAGCTTAATTTGCAGAGCTTAACGAGTGAAGAGGATATTGTTTGAATCACACATCAAACTGACCACTCAAAACAGCATCTATGAATACTACATATATGAACGAGAGGATTTCAGAATGATCCGAGCCTGCGATTATCTGCAATCGATACAATCCGTTTTTTATCAACACTTCGTCAAAATTTTACGAGCAAAACAAGCAGCAATAGAATGCATTGAGGCAGTCATAAGTCATTCAGCATACTTACTTATGTACATTACAAAACAGAAAACTAACAGGAGCGAAAATCCCATTCGTGCACAAACAAATGACATTCATTTTTTTCAGCGTAAATCCCAGTTTTGGGTTACGTCATGTCTACATAGTTCGCAATGACCGTATCTGTGATACGAGTTTCGCCAGTGCACAAGTACAAGAATATTTTAATGGCGGGTACTATTGGGATGGGTATATTTGTTTGACATCCACATCTGTAAAATTTATTTTAGGAAAATATTGAAAACAGTGAGACACCACAGAGCAGCTCCGAACCACAGCCATCAGCGCAAGTGTTTCCTAAGCCTAACTTATTTTTCGAGCAATAATTAAATTAAACAAGGTTTTCTTAAGTTCATAGCATACCTTCAGAGTTGTCTAGCGGCAACTACCGCATTTGAGAATGAGTTAAAGAACGTTGTCAAAACAGGTTTCAGAAATGTTCAAATATTCACAGTTATTTACTATAGTTGAGTTGTGTCTCTTATATAAATATATATATATATATACATGTATATATATATATATATATATATATATATATATATATATATATATATATATATATATATGCTCGTGGTTAGTATGTTCATTGAAGTGAAGAAGGCTACGAATCGTAATATCACTTTCAAATCGTAAGTGATATTATAGCTGTTCACTAAAATGATGTGAATCAGAAAATACTAAATTGAGTTTCGTGATAACTGAGATCATTTTGCGTTTAGTTGTACGTCTTTCATTTGTAGATTGAAACTATTTTAAAAAAGGGAGATGTTACCCCGTTTCATTCCACATCGTTTTTCTTCTTGCTCTCGCTCATTTTTTAATTGGATATTGCCCCTCCTTCATTGAGGCCTCAATTATTGCTCTTTCCTAATTGGCCTCTCCCCTTTTCAATTACACCTTCATGACTTCCGTAATTGGGTCCTGCTCAAACACTTTTTTTCAATTTATTCCTTGCCCATTCTGCTTAGGGCCCCTTTCTATTTTTAATTAACCTTTTAGGAATTGGGCTCTCGATCACTCCTTTTTCAAATACCCTTTTCGTAATTGGGCCCTCGACCACACCATTTTTTAATGACCTTCTCATAACTGGACACTCGGCTGTTCACTATTAACCCTTTCGTCCTTTTTTGATACGGTTTTCGGCCTGGCTTCCATTTTTATAACTATTCGTAGTAAGATGTGAGCAAATTCTCGTTTTTTTCATGGAATACGTCACGAGAGAAGTAATTTTGTTCAACAAGCATTCAGATCAAACTCTCCCCGATGCAGAAACAAGAAGAAGATTTCAATTGGAAATCCTAACTGACGTGGTAACCATGGCAACCAAATTACACGCCGTGATTTTAAACGAGTAAAAATTTATTATTAAAATTAATTATTAAATTATCTTGTCACATTTTTTCGTCTTGCATTCTCATCTCAATCGGCCACTGGCACTCCTGCACGCACGCACACACGTACAAATCTGCAGGCCTGAGTACAGATCAAAGTTTGTATCTGTTGTGCACTAATTTTGTTATGTGCGACTAATAGGTACGAATATTGTATTACACTGTGTAACAGTACTGCCGTCAGAAATAAGCACAGAATATACATCTCTATAGAGCCACTATTACAACAAATTATAACCATATCATCATATCTTTAGCCCACTATTATCTAACCTAATAATACCCGTTGTGTGTTTATTTATGTATTTATTTATTTATATATCTGTTTGGTGTCCGCTTCTTAAGAAACATAGGATGTCTGAGTTTGCGGTATCATGGATACCGAATTCCTCAGTGTATTTAAAGATGGCCTTACATGCATTGATTTGTCTGACACTTTATCTGGATAGATTCGGTTAGGACGTGATAGTTTAGGTTAGGTAAGCAATGTTGACGGAATTTTTTCACGCGTCCACCTAGCTTAACGATGACATTGTCCAAAGAATTTCCACGGGTCCTGCTACCACCTAACAATACCCTTGGTTTATTTGTTTGGAGCCGCTTCTTCCATTTCTCTGTCACGCTCATAATGAGAGCCATAATGACCGTATCTGTGATACGAGTTTCACCAGTGCACAAGTACAATAATGTTTTTTATCACGGGCACTGTTAGGATGGATTTGTTTGTTAGTCATCCACGTGTGGAAAGTTTATTCAAGAAAGGTATTGAATCCTGTCATTTTGGGCGGGCCGTGCACACTAGTAATAAATAATAGAGCATAATCATGTCTAGAGCCCCACTATTATGACAAATAATAACCCCATAATCATATCTCTAGCCCCACTATTATAACAAATAATAACCACACAATCAAATCTCTAGCCCAACTATTATAACAAATAATAACCCCATAATCATATCTCTAGCCCCACTATTATAACAAATAATAACCCCATAATCATATCTCTAGCCCCACTATTATAACAAATAATAACCACACAATCATATCTCTAGCCCCACTATTATAACAAATAATAACCCCATAATCATATCTCTTGCCCCACTATTATAACAAATAATAACCCCATAATCAAATCTCTAGCCCAACTATTATAACAAATAATAACCCCATAATCATATCTCTAGCCCAACTATTATAACAAATAATAACCCCATAATCATATCTCTAGCCCCACTATTACAACAAATAATAACCCCACAACCATCTCTCTAGCCCCACTATTATAACAAATAATAACCCCATAATCATATCTCTAGCCCCACTATTATAACAAATAATAACCCCATAATCATATCTCTAGCCCAACTATTATAACAAATAATAACCCCATTATCACATTTCTAGCCCAACTATTATAACAAATAATAGCCCCATAATCATATCTCTAGCCCCACTATTACAACAAATAATAACCCCACAACCATCTCTCTAGCCCCACTATTATAACAAATGATAAACAGAGGCAGCGTAATTTCCCGCACACAAGCTGACGCTAGCCCCACTATTATCACAAATAATTCCTTCACCCAAGATGAGACCTACCTGCGGCTGCGGTGCATTTCACCAGCGCAACAAGCAGTAATTACATCCCGCCAAATTATTCATAGACTTGACGGAGTTCCAGTAAGTTTTGGTCTTGCTAGCCGGCATATTTTTTGTTAAAGCAAGCTTGTGTGAAAATACAGCGGCGGCCCTTATGCGCGGCCAAGGTTTGTGTTGGCCTTTTCGTGCTTGTGCAACTTGTGGGTTTTTAAAAATTCCCGGTGAGTCCTAGGCTTGCGGTTCTCTCCTTGCATTATACAGGGTTTTTTTTTAATACGGGACCCGGAAAAAATATTTAATTATTTTTAATACAATGAACAGATTTCATTGTATCAAATAATGTATCATAGTATCAAATTTGAACGGATTTCATTGTATTATTGGTGAAAAATCCGTTCATTGTTTCAAAGTTTTTAAAGATTTTTCGGATCCTGTATTTGAAAAATACCCTGTACCATACGAGTGCACGCGGCCCGTCAAAAATGTACAATAACGTACGGCAAATCACATGACACACGTTCCTATTTCCTAACAATACACGTGATATTCATCCCGACTCTGAATGTGATGGATTAATACACCGAAAATAATTGTGGAGTTGACGAAGCCTGTAGCACAGATACGCTCATCACACACCACAGGCTGGTGGGTGTGACGGAAAGACAGTGCTTCTATACAGTTATAGCATCAGTTGCGCAGTTTTATGCCATTATAGCAAGTTTTTTCATAAATACTTTATTATAAAACGCAAGGTTTCTCTAAAAATACAGGGTGGCGCATAAGTAACGCACCCTTTTAAAAAATTCTGTTGACAGGATACGACATGTAAATAAACTTTAAGAATTCCTCTATCGTTTGCAATTAACCCTGTTGTTATACCTTTCATAGTTTATTTATTATTAATTTTTTAAAAGGGTGCGTTGCTTATGCGCAACCCTGTATATAAATAAATAAATTGATTTATATTTTCAGTGAGTAATTCTTCCTATGTTATTTCAATGGGAATCTCGTTGAACGCATTAAATGGGTTGGCCCGTCTCTCTGTGACGCTCACGCGGACGCTCAATGACCGCATCTGTGATACGAGTTTCACCAGTGCACAAGTACAAGAATATTTTATTGAATATTTGAAAACATTTGTTAGTCATCCACATCTGCAAGACTTGTCTAATGAAAATTTCGAATCCATCATTTTTGACGGGTCATGTACACTAGTGTATATATATGGGCTGTGGACCACAATTTTCTTCGACAACCGGATTTCAGTGTGGAAAAAGTTTGGAAAAAATAACAATCTTTTTGAGATTAAAACCTGCAATAGTAATGCAATTTGATATTCAGTTAATCTAATTAAATACGCTAAACTCGGTGCACGCCGCTGCAAATGGTGATCATTTTTTCAATTAAGAATTTTTATGATGCTTCAAAATCCGCTAATGACGAAGTCAACAATGCCAGAAGTCTGTTGTTTGCGAATTTTGCTGGAGAAAAAAAATTTTTTAATAACCTGCAGAGACTTAAATTTCGGTAGAGAACTCAAATGAGCATTTTAATTTAATAAATCTTCTTTCTCACGAGACAAATCCAGAAAAACAAGTACGACTGCAGCGCAAAAACGCGCCTAATTGCAGACTCTTGAATCTGGAATAACATTTGTGTTGTTATTTCCCTAGGCCTAATTTATTGAAATCAGCTTGTGGAAATAAAAGCGCCTTAGAAGAAGAGCAAATTATTTTTTAACGGGAAATCTACAAATCCGTGAAGTTTCATGTCATATGTTACATGCTAAAAAATCGAATTTACTAGAAAGAAAAATATAATTGCAGCTGGAAAGGCTTACTTGAAGTTATGCAAATTGAACATGAACGGGATAAACCTTAATTAACCACAACGTGCTTTGTACCTAACGTGGAGTTATGAAAATGTAATATATAAGATCAACTGAGAAAGTAAAATAGTAATCGCAATTTATTGGTACTCGATGTGTTTTTCTGAATTCGTCTCCACGTTTTAGTCAATCATTTGGCTTGCGCCAATTTTGGAAAATCAGTAAATGCTTTTTTTAAATCAACGAGCAATTTTTGAGAATCGTCGAATAAGTTTTAAAATGAGCAAGTAATTTTTGAAACACCCCCAGCAAATAAGGGCTCCAACACCCCCCAGTAAATAACGGTTCTAACACCCCCTGTAAATAACGGTTCTAACACCCCCAGCAAATAAC
>JACJUY010003357.1:13350-23908 GCA_014220935.1 Platorchestia sp. MABIK
CTAGTAAATAACGGTTCCAACACCCCCCAGTAAATCACGGTTCTAACACCCCCCGTAAATAACGGTTCTAACACCCCTAGTAAATAACGGTTCCAACACCCCCCAGTAAATAACGGTTCCAACAACCCCCAGTAAATAACGGTTCCAACACCCTCCAGTAAATAACGGTTCTAACACGCCCTTTGGCATCTAATTAAAACAAAGATTAAAGAATTACATAGGAGCTTAGTGCCGCTGATGAGGTTTTGAGCAACTAGAAAATTGTGGCTAACTGAAACTTTGGTGAGAAAATATTGATGAAAACTGTGGCTAACCTGAACCACTCACCGCAAATTTTCAGCTATTCGACCACTGCGCAGTTGCCCACCAAGTAACAGGATCCGAAATTTCCTCAATCAAATTGTTCAGATGATGACGTCAAACAAATACATCCATCCCAACAGTACCCGCCATTAAAATATTCTTGTACTTGTGCACTGGTGAAACTCGTATCACAGATACGGTCATTGAGCGTCCGCGTGAGCAGACACCAAACAAATAAACACACACAACTAGGGCATTATTAGGTAGGATTGTATCCACTGCTTGCTTGTTCAGATAAGCCACTTTTGTTCAATAGAACGATCATGAACAATCTAGTAAACGAAGAAAACAGAAAGCAATGAAGCCATATATGTTTATGTTTGATTAAGCATAAAGAATAATTATAAAATTAGTTTAAAGAATCAGTTCATTCTATAAAATGTTTCTGCTCGCCTACATCTAGGAAAACCTACCACAACAAATTCACGTTTTAGAGCCATGACTTTTGCTATACAGTACATATGTCCCACAAAAACCCAAACCGAGCATTTATTTTCCCGTATCAGTAATACCATCATAAGAATACCATAAGCATTTAATTTCAAGCAAAATTGTGCGGTATTACTGATACGGCAAAATAAATACTCGAATCGAGTTTTTGTGGGACATACTGTGCGTCTGTATCAATATCTGAATAAGCGTTGGATAAATACAGTGCCAGTACTCATCCATTTTGCAAGCTTCAGATCATGGTTTCAGAAAAAAATACATGATGTCAACTCAACTGGATAATTATTCTTGAAAACACGTTGACTGCTTAAAGGGACATGTGTGTACCACTAGGTAAATAACTCATTCACGTACCGGTATGAAAGAATAAAATTTCATCCAATTCACGACTTTTTAAAAAATCGAATGTATTATCATACGAGGTAGATGGTTATCGTGCAATAATATTTTTCATAATTCTTGGAATGGATAAAAATACACTCGAGCAATAAAGTCAATTTCCCAATTCTGCCACTTACATACAACCTAACACAACTAACCGTTACAACAAAGGAAAACGTAGTCAATGTCTTAAAGTGCATTGAGTACAGTTACTCCCGCATTAGAGCGCGATCAAAGTACCTTGGAATGAAAAAGAGAAAATTCCTTTTTCAAAGAAGCATTTTAGAGGCAGACCAGAGTACAAGAGCTACACATCACAGAGCTCCATTAATCACGCTGATCAAACGCTTGCTGCAAAACAAGGTATCTTTCAAGCGCAATCATCAATAAAAAAAAGGGAATGTAAAACAAGGTATCTTTCAAGAGCAAGCGACAATCAAAAAAAGTGGGGAATCGTTTAACAAGCCTTTGATAATGGAGGCAAATTTGGCCAGGCAGGCGCGGTATTTAAGCTTTCCCACGCATAAATGAGTCATCAATAAGTCATTGGCTACGGCAACCGAGAGTCGTATTTTTGAGCGCGTAACGAGCGAATAACGAAGCGTTTAGCGCACTTCTGGCCATCCGCTAGCGGCCAAATGGACGCGCGAACACGACCTTGCGCCGACTAAATTCTGCCTAAAGCTGAAATGTGCCTAATGAGGGGCCTCACACTCGCTCTTCTGAGGCGAGGCTTGTTCGTTACAGTCTTCTAATCTGCGGATAATTCAATTTAATAAATTTATTGAATTACGGAATCGAATTAATTGCATTAATGTGCTGTTCGTTTTGATGTTCTAATGTCAGGTTAATTAAATTGAATTAATGTGTTGTTCTTTTTAATGTCCTAATGTAATGTTAATTAAATTGAACCATGAATTAAATTAAATTTAATACGGTGAATTGAATTCATGTGTTGTTCATTTCAGTGCTGTAATATAAGGAATTATTCATGTGCTTGTACCGGACTTGGTTTGGTTCACAACAAGCCCAACACATCAGGGCTATACAATTATTTTTTTGATAAGAATTAGCGCTCCCAGGAGGCAAATGTGAGGTCCCGAGCTGCGAGTAAGGTTGGCCTTCTTTTTGCTCAGATAAAATAAGTTTAGTTTTTTGTTTTGTTAAGGACCATCTGTTTTCAGTTCACTGCTGCCCTTTCATAAGCTTCTTTTTAAATTTACTGTCCGTGAGGGATCTTGTATGGAATCATACCTTGTGCATATATTCCGCGTTCCCGCAACTCCATATTAAATACGGTCTTCCTCCTTCTTCTCTTTGGAGAACCTGTGTTGTGGTCAATGAGACTTAACACTTTGACAGTGATTGGTTAAGCTGAAGTTCAATATTCAACTCGTATTTCAGGTCTATTGTTGTGAGCCATTTTGAAAATAGCAGTATTTACTGGATCTTACTTTTATTTAGCTTTAATTAGGTATTTACGAACATTGAGTTTGTGACTACTGGTCGGTCAGCAGCATTGTGAAAATCCCCTCCGTGTACCACCGTTGTCGCACGTTGCGGTCAAAGTGCTCAACAAACATATGATCTAATCCTATCCTACAACAAACTTGAGAGAGTGAAGAATAGACAATTCCATGAAGAGGGATTTGATCATAAATAAATTTGTACATCAACTCTCTATAGTATACAGTTTGTCCCTCAAAAACCCTAACCAAGTATTTATTTTCCTGTATCAGTAATACATCATAAGAGTACCATAAGCATTTAATTTCTAGCAAAATTATGATGGTAGTACTGATACGGGTGTTCTTATGATACCAGTGCTGTGCGGGTGTAAATACTTGGTTCGGATTTTTGTGAGACATACTGTACACGACAAAAAGTTGGTGAAGAAATTTATACCTCTGAAATATGAGCACTTCAGTTAAATGTTTTTGACCATAAACAAATTACATGTGAAAAGAATAAACTACAGTAGAGGCAGAGTTAAACACGCAAGATAGAAATGGAAAATCCGGAAAATTTCCTTCTTTTTAACAGCAGATATATTCACTACATTTTTAATGGTATAAATGCCATACTGAGTGAGATTTTCTGCTTCTCCGAGGAAGTTGATTTTAAATTTTTGAGAGATGACGTCATTTCCAAAATAATTCTAAAATGACGCTTCTCCATGCATGAGGAAAGGGTTTTTGGAATTTAAATTTAAGATTGTTCAAGTCCCACAAAATCAGCTTGAAGTTTTAAAGCCATTTTTAAAATTGGGCTTTTTGAATGAACGTCTACGTATGGTAAAATTTATTCGTATCATAATAAGAATCAAAATCAATATGGTTAGCAGGATTTTTTAACTCTGGCACAGGCAAAAATTACTTTTGTACTTGACTTTTTCTACCGCGTGTGTTTTATTAATTTCAAAAAAAAATTTCACGGAACTCCCTTCATTTTATCCTTTAAATCACAAAATCAATTATTCATGAATTTAAAACCCGTGCTCTGTGATGCAAATCTCAAAGTTACGTACGGAGTGATTCGTAATTGGCTTCTGTACCCGGCTGGTAGGTGGCAAAGTGGCTCTAAAGAAAATTTCCTAAAGCCTCTACAGAGACTCTGGGTGTCCTTGTTGACCAGTGTTAGCTAGTCTACATTCATACGCTCTTTCTTTCTTTCATTCCTTCCTTCTTTTTTTTCAATCCCTCTTTTTCTGTTTTTCCTTCCTTATTTCACTCTTTCTATAATGCCTTTTTCTTTCCCTTTTTCTTTCTTTCTTTCACTCTTTCCTTCTTTCTTTTAATCCCTCTATCTTTCTTTTTTTCCTCCCTTTTCACTCTTTCTTTCATGCCTTTTTTCTTTCTTTGCCTACTTCTTTCTTTCTTTCACTCATTCGTTATCTTTTTTACAAAACTAATTAAGAACTTCTGTTGAACATATCGGCCGCAAAAGGGCAAAAATCCAATGATATTGAAACACACAGAAATTAGGCATTAGGTAGAGAAAAATTACGATAGCTAAGTCGTTGATTCAACGAAGATCTTCAACCAGAAATTTTGTTCAGTTCCTTTAGCTTCATTTGAATATCTCAGAACAAAAATTAACGCATTTGTTTTATTGACATGTGGAACATTTTTACTTATTCCATGGCTCATTGAGACGAAACGAAGACTTTTCATTCCAGTTCAACTCATTCAATTCTCTGAAGGTACATTCCCTTCTATTGACGCTAAGAATGCATTTAACCGAGTTTGCTGCGCATTCATTGGGCAGCAGTGCGTCAAAATGCATTGGAATTCCTAACCAATCCCGACGACCTGCATTGGAATGCTAACGACAGTCTCTTCCTGGGACTCGGAATTGGCGAATCATGTCAACTGGCAACCCCAAGATCCCGCTAGTGATCTTCTTCGGGAGTTTGTTTCAGAGATACATGAGGAAATGATGTCAACTGGCAACCTCAGAATCCTGCTAGGGCCTGGGAAGTTTGTTTCAGGATACATGGAGAGATCGCATGAGTAACTGATGTCAACTGGCAACCACAGGATCCTGCTAGTGATCTCCTCGGGAGTTTATGCGTAATTCACTTATTGAAAATTTAGCAGCTAAGTCTTAAATGCCGTGGTGTTCATCCTTAGCTTCTTGTGCCCGAAAAGTCTCGTTGACTTACAAAGGGCTTGAAATCTTGTTCTTTACGTGCAACTGTTCCAGTATTTACAGGTCTATTTAGGAGCATGAGACCAATATTACTTTTCGTTATTACTTATTATTATTTGTTGCGTAGTTACTTTTTACTATTTCTTCATACGGTAATTTCTTGACGTTTCAAGACGTACCACTAAGCCTTCCGGTTTTGAAAACCAAGGGATCCGGTTGTGAAATATTGTTTTAGGTTTTTATGTGTCTTAAGTGGCCACAGTACCTTTTTAAGCGTCTGGATCTTCTTAGAAGTTTCCAACAGCTTGAAGCCAATTTTGAGAATCAAAGTTCTTTAAAACACTTTTGTATTTTTTCAAGTCCTAATTTTATGTTCGGATTTTCATCACTATTAGTAAGTTAGATGATAGATAGTATCTCGCAGGTGTTTATCCGGTGAATTTACAGATATTTGACATTCATAAAAATACTTGTAAAAAGATCATAGGGTATTTTGAATGACTCCAGTACACAACGCTACCTACACATACAGACGTGGGTTAGAACAACACAGGAGCGAGAAGAAACTTCGCGCACGCTTATTCTTTCGCAGAATCATAAAGTTGGAGTAATCTCCTTCTTTTCACAGCTTGTCTCTAGTAACTTAAAAGGCAAGGGACCAGGGGGCACTTGGGCGTTGCCGGAATACCAAAAGTTCACGATTTTATTCCGTGTTGTTGCTGTGCTCCTTTTCGCGTGTGAAGCCTTGCATGCTCGCCGCTCCTGCAAAATTTTAAGACCTGTTCTGCCGAGGTGACGTTCTCGCCATAGCAAACTTTTGCTCGTACAAACGTTTGGGCCGCGAGTGGAATGAAATTAATTTTTTTTTCGTTGAAAATAATGTTGAATAAAAAACACCCACGCAGAGACAGCTCAAGTTTCTTACAGCTTTCGCGGGCTATGCTATGAAAATTGTGCTGATGATTAAGTCTGTGAAATTTGCCTCATATTACCTACCGCTTCAAAAAAATTAATTTACAATGCGAAAAATATTTCAGGAAATTATTTAGCGAGGATGAGTTTATCGCTAAGTCCTCCACTACAGAACTCGATGTTTTAAGAAGTTGAAGGAGTAACGATGTGATCATTTTTTTAGAGCCAAATGGTTTCAAGAAATAGAAGTAGAATGGTTTCAGGAAGTTGAATGAGGAACGATATTATCATTGTTGCTGAGCAGAATTTTTTCCTAAATAAGCACTCTTAAGAAAACACCCTACATTAAAATTTGTCTACATATTAGTTTTATTTTTATCCAAAGTGAAAAGACTTAAATAGCGAAATAGATAACGAAACTATCCATTCATTTATTCATTTGTTTCTTTGTTGATTTATTTAAATGATTTTCACCCATTTTTTTGCTTATTTAATGACTTATTCATTTATTTGTGGCTGTACCTTCCTCACTCTCCTCCCTGTGATAGGAGGCTCAAGTGTTGATGAGAAAACTCAAGCCTTCGACATAAAACTAATAGCAATTAGAAAATTTTTTACAGAGAGATGGAAAATAAGAGACGCAAGGAGGGTCCTACTCTGCCACTGGCAGAACAACATGAGGGCGGTAATACCATACTCAAAAATTTTGATCATTTTTCATCTAAAGGACGAAAGTGCTTTGTAAGTGAGTTTAAAATAGCGCACGCGAAAACAACAAAAAGTTCACATACGAACCTGAAGTTCGTGTGTTAATTTTTGAATGAAAAAACAGCCCGGACCTATTCAGTAGCGGTTTCACTCGTGGATGTTTCCCAGTCCAACTTTTTCGCCGCCTGCATGCATGTTTTTTGCCGCCTTAGCGATTTAATCGCTTAAGCGGTGAAAAAGTTAGGCAGGGTTGCTACGACGTCTCAGAAAACATTGACAATCGTACCTCTGGTGAAAAAGCTTTTTTGTTTCTTGTTGAGGGAGATCTGAATTTGTAAATACAAGTGGCTTCCGTTTTATTTTTGAGACAACTTGCCCCTTTGCATCATGGATTAAAGTCGTTCGTGAAAGTTCTTCCACTTCCAATTTTTGACAAACTTTATGTCCTTTCCATCATGAATTTATGTTGTTTGAGAAAGTTATTAGTTTAGCATATGAGAAAACTTCACGCCGCTTTGCTCCAAGAATTAAAGTCATTTGAGAAAGTTCGTTCACTTCCAACATTGAGAAAACTTTATGTGCACAATGAATAAATTCATATTTACCATTTGAGAAAACTTCATGTCATTTTACACCTTGAATAAAAGTTGTTTGAGAAAGTTATTCCAATCCCAGCATCCAACATCGGAAAAATTTTCATGGTGCTGGCGTTTCAAGCACCAAAACGAAGCCACGAAGTAGACTGCACAAACAGAACCAATTGAGTTCCACTGCCGCCCATCACCGCCAGGTGGCGCTTTCTCTTGCATGGAAACAAGCGCAAAGCTCTCCCTGACTTTCCGTTACTCTGAGTTGAAATTTTAGTGTTGATTTGTATGAACAGCGCAACCCAAAATGTAGTTGTTGTAGTCGGATGACATAAGATGGTAATAAATTTTTTTGGTTCATATGAGGTGTAATGGTTTTGTCCCTGGTTTTGATGGTTCATATGAGGTGTAATGGTTTTTTCCCTGGTTTTGATGGTTCATATGAGGTGTAATGGTTTTTTCCTTGGTTTTGATGGTTCATATGAGGTGTAATGGTTTTTTCCTTGGTTTTGATGGTTCATATGAGGTGTAATGGTTTTTTCCCTGGTTTTGATGGTTCAAATGAGGTGTAATGGTTTTGTCCCTGGTTTTGATGGTTCTAATGAAGTGTAATGGTTTTGTCCCTGGTTTTGATGGTTCAAATGAGGTGTAATGGTTTTGTCCCTGGTTTTGATGGTTCATATGAGGTGTAATGGTTTTGTCCCTGGTTTTGATGGTTCATATGAGGTGTTATGGTCTTGTCCCTGGGGCTCGTGAACCTTTGATGCTGTACGGAAATATCACGCGAGAAAATGAAACATGGTGCAACATTGTAGAAAATCGTTGGTCTAAAACAACCAAATAAATGACGATAAAAATAAATTCAAAAATGTTTTGGTCTAAGGGACATCACAGAAAATTTTGTAATTAATTTTTAATAAACTTTACACCTCCATAACGGTTAAGAATTCGTATTATATGAAACTCTACGTAAATAATCCTCAGTGAACTTATCAGCATTTCTCCTTCCGTCACAGTGTATTCAGTTCTGCTTTATCCTGAATGTCAGTTTTCCCCAACTCTCTCTTTAACTCGACAGTAAGCTTCCTAAGAGTTCACTTCATAAGTAGAGTTCCTTGAAATTAATAAATGGACTTATGGACTTCAGCTAAAAAATTTCAAATACTTCATTACGTCTCAGCGGTAATCCACGCTGCCAGTTGTAGCTATACGACAACGTAAGCTATTTAGATATCACGTCCCAGCCCTCACCCTCACCCGTTGACATGATTGATTTAGATGCCATTCATTTCACCTTAAGATGAAATAAAAACATTCATAATGAATAAAAAAGATTCATATCTAGGAAGTGCATACGTGAAATGTGAAACATTTGGGTTATTAAAATTTGTTTAATATTAAAGTCCTTAATTGACAGGCAAACTAGACGGCGTGTGTGCGAGACAATATAATGTACATTCAAGGGATGAAAAACCGCCTTAAAAATGGAAAAGAATGGGACAATATTCCTGGCATAAAAACTTGCCTTCAAATGGAAAAGAATAAGAAAAAATTCACAGCATAAGAAGCTGTTTCAAAATGGAAAATAATAGGAAAAAGTTCATAGAAAAAATACTGTCTCAAAATGGAAAAAAATAGTAAAACCTTCACAGTATTAAAAACTGTCTTAAAATAGAGAGCAATGGGAAACAAAGCTTTACAAAAGTGTAGTCGAGTCTGAGAGCCCGAGGCAGCAGGCGGGACGTTCTGTGACACGTGCTGTACCACAAGACATTCTTGCAAAGGAGCCCGCGCTTCTGTGTAATTTGGTTACGAGGCCTCCCGGCCCCGCGTGGCAGGCCAGCTTGCGGGGGTAATTCTATCTCAGAATTTTGGGGAAAAATCTTTTAGTTTTGCCGCCATTGTGGTGAAACTTTATCCTAGATTGACAGATTTCTAGGGCAAAATGAAGTAGTTTTGCTGCCGTTTTACTGGAAACTTTAACCCAGATTGAAAGATTCTTGCTGCCGTTGCAGTGGAAATGCTATCCCATATTGCCCGATTTTTAAGGCAAAATGCTTTAGTTTTGCCGCCGTTGCTGTGGAAACTCAGAATTGCCAAATTTTCTGGCCCCAGTCTTCTAGTTTGCATTATTTCAAATATTGACTGTAAAGTTCACTGAGTGCTGCTTGATGACGATTTCTCCCGTCGTGGAAACAGGCCTTCATGTGAAGTGATTGAGAAAGTGGTGGCCGCGGTATTTATTGTACCATATACCGTGGTGGTGGCTAATGCACCGTATACACCGTATACCGTGGTGGTGGCTAATGCACCGTATACACCGTGTACCGTGGTGGTGGCTAATGCACCGTATATACCGTATACCGTGGCGGTGGCTACACAATACCGTATACCGTGGCGGAGGTTGAAGGTGTTTTTTGTCACGGCGTCACAATGATCTAAGGTCTGCTCGGACTGGTCAGGTTGATGGATAAACATCATCAAGAGTGTTGAGGGCATTCCCTAAATACCTACAATAGGCGAGAGTAGAGAGAGGCGAGAGTAGAGTAACTTTACACTGACATGGAGGATTATGAAAAGACTGAGTTGAAGAAACCTTTGTCAAAGAAATGCTCCTTCGGTTTTTCTATCACTGTTTCTACACTGACTGACAGATTGTCAATTGGTCGATTACAATTTTCACTTTTCTGCAATTCGCGAAGTCGTTGATAGAAAAGTGACAAAAAATATGAAATAGAGTTGATGGAAAGGGATAAAAACGAAGTGAACTGAAATCGATGAACATGTGATTTTTTGAAAATGGTCTCAAACGTAACAATTTAAACGCAAATAAATTAAATGCAAATGCAACACATATGAACATGTCTTTTCAAATGCAAACGCAAATGAATTGAAAAAAAAACTCAACCACGTTGCAATCTGCGGCACGTTGCGAACATTCAAGGAACTGACGCCATCTCCGATGCTATCGGATATAAATGATCGCTGCATTTTTAGTCCGCCTTTTAAATTGCATGGGAGCCATTTTTCTTCCGCGTCCTTTGTTTTGTTGGTGGATAAAAGCGCGATCCACTTCCCTACCGAATTAAGCTGGAAATTATTGCCAGTGTTTATTGCCATGAAGGAGTGCCATTTGATTTTTATCAGTGAACAAGACGAGGCAATATCAAGACTGGACTCAAGATTGCCACTGATTGTGGACTGGAAGCTCAGAGTAGAGGCAATGGCAACTGACTGTGGACTGGAAGCTCAGAGTAGAGGCAATGGCAACTGATTGTGGACTGAAATCTCAGAGTAGAGGCAATGGCAATTGATTGTGGACTGGAAGCTCAGAGTAGAGGCAATGGCAACTGATTGTGGACTGGAAGCTCAGAGTAGAGGTAATGGCAACAGATTGTGGACTGGAAGCTCAGAGTAGAGGTAATGGCAACTGATTGTGGACTGGAAGCTCAGAGTAGAGGCAATGGCAACTGATTGTGTTAGCGGGATAGTAGCAGAAAATAAAC
>JACJUY010003357.1:23929-42370 GCA_014220935.1 Platorchestia sp. MABIK
TCAGAGTTGAGGCAATGGCAACTGATTGTGGACTGGAAGCTCAGAGTTGAGGCAATGGCAACTGATTGTGGACTGGAAGCTCAGAGGAGAGGCAATGGCAACAGATTTGGACTGGAAGCTCGGAGTAGAAGCTATGGCAACTGATTGTGGACTGGATTTCCACACTATCTATGAGCAATGAATATCTCCATGTATTTTATAATCAATTGCAATTCGTACCTAAACTTGCAAGACCAATTAACTGATCTCAATTCCGATTTAATTAACTGAACTAATAATACGCGAAGAAAAAATAATTGAATTATTGATAAACGTGCATAGTTTGAGAATAAACAGTATTAATGATGTTTAGAGGCAATTATTAATTCTTCAATTTCTAGGTTAATCTAGTGAATCATGAAAACAATGAGCCAGTACATTTGCTCAATGAATAATCCTTTGTTTTCTAAGCAATGTCAGGTACTGGCTTGTTTTCCACCTTCGTTCAATATTTCCAAAAAGCTTGCCACTGTCTCATCAAAATTTGAAACGCTAACGTGCTTAGTTCACGTGTCGTTCTCACTTTGTCGTACTATGAGCTGCCTCGTACGAATACCATGCATCGAGCCGCCACCCCAGGTGAACCAATAGCCCCAGGATTTCTGCTAACTTCTACCTGTCGAAACGCTGAACTTTGATACACAATGATGGAAGCATGGTTCCTCGCAGCACAAATATCGCTCGCAGCACTAAGGCCTCTCACTTCAAAAGTCTAAAGCCATAAGCTTTAACGAATGTAACCAACCTCATCGCACCTTACAGACACCAACACACACGTGTATCGCACAGCGGGAGCCAACGATCCTTGTTTTAGAAAAGCCTTTCGTACTCCTTCACCACTACGTTCTGCGCTCACATATATGTATGCTCTCCACACTCAAGTCATGTGGACACTCAAGTGCTCTGCGTTCTAACGACTCTGACAGTTTGCTCTGATGAACGCTCGTTCACCCTAACCGAATGGCCTACATGCGTAGTTGCTGTACACTAATGTGCAGTCAAGGTGAGTGATACTTCCCAGTATGTGACTCATGTCTCGCAGCCTGAATCATGTTTGGTCACCATAAGAACACTTTGAACAATTCAAATTTCATAACTAGTGCACTGACTAAACACCGTTTGCATCGGCTTTCGGAAAATGAAAACTAACAAAATTTGTGAACAATTGACACACCATCTTAAACCCCTCAATTTCTCTCTACCAGTGAATTTTTTTTGCAGTTGTTTCTACAGTACAATTAGGGCCGCTCTATGCAGCAGCTACACTTGAGCGGCTAAAATCATACGTGCTCCGGGGAAAAATAGATGTTATAAGGATCGCCAGCCCACCTCTGTTGAATGATGACAGGAGCAAGCCAGGCAATATTCAGCACACCATGTTTTGCGCAATTCACACGCCTGTTACAGCGCAATAACAGCTTTATCCCTTTTATTATTGCGCCGTAAATGTTCATCGCGTTCCGCTTGCTTTCGTCCTCTTTATTCCAGCAATAAAGATGTTTTAGGGAACCATTGACTCGGCACTCCGCTTCTTGACCGGCAAAATTTGCACAGCAAAATCCAATTATCTTGTAAGTGATAACAGACATCGCGTCAATGCTTGTATAACACTTGTGTAACACTTCCAATGCATGTATTATTATATGATTATTTCCTATGAGGAATTTAGTAATCCATTTTATTAGTACGTGTAACACTTAAAACGCATGTATTGTTATCGGTTTATATTCTATGAGGTTTTTAGTAATCTATTTTATTCGCACGTGTAACACTTCCAATGCATGTATTATTTTCTGTTTACTTCCTATGAGGAATTTAGTTATCAATTTTACTCTCGCACTTTCTCATACTTAACGTAACATGTGAATTTAGCGAGAGAAAAAGTTTCTTGCCTATTCTATAACACAGATATAGATGAGCTGCTGTGTAATTAAAGTTCATTGAAGTTGCTCATTTTTTTACATATTCATTTGAATTGAATGCGCAAAATATGCTCTATGACTGCTCATAAAATTTCGTCATTTTATGAGTGCGAAATACTAAGCCAACCGGCAATCCCTTTTCATAACTGTTTTCTAACGCAGTTAACAGCCGAACGAATGAGCCCAGCAGGACAATAACATTTTATTCGGTAAAAATGTTCTGTTTACTCTAGAGTCGCTCGTTAGTCAGAGTACGCCTAGCTTATTGCAGTGTCATCAAATCTATCATACATTGTTTGAACGCGACGAGTTTTTTTTTAATCTGTTTTTCCACGTGGTTGTTTTATTCCAACTAGATTTTCATAACGGTAGAAAAAAATACTTTTCCTATATCACCTGCATTTTATTTATTTTGGAAATTCCAAAATTTTTCATGGAGATCGACCGAGACATATTTTTCCTATATCAACTTCTTTAGTTTGTTTAAAAGTTCTAATTTTTCATGGAGATAGAGTCATTTTTCATAGCTTATTTATATAGGACATTAATATGAGTACGGTGCAGCAGCTACTGCTGGCGCAGTTCTTTTTCTATTCTTCTCCTTCTACTCCAGGCTTTGTATGCTGAAGTTTGAAGTGCTTCATGTTTCAAATATTAAATGTCTTACCTCAAATCTAACCTGCCAATGTCTTACTTTTTAATTCAACTTCGAACAATTAGCATATGGCATCCCTAAGCCGTTCTGACGACTTGTAACTGTAACACACTTTCCTAATTAGGACCTTGAGTTGAGCTGAATAAGATACACTTCGATGACACTTTCCCCTTCCTCTTTACCGATATTAACTTTTTATATCGCATTGGTTCAACAGTTGTTGTTGGCTTTATGTTGGCATCATAAGCCTCTTCTTTTTACAAACTCAACAAAGTACAGAGGATAACTTAATTTTAATGGGCAACTCTCATTGTACTCTTGCTTTCATTGTACTCTAACTTTCATTGTACTCTAACTTTCATTGTACTCTAACTTTCATTGTACTCCTACTTTCATTGTACTCTAACTTTCATTGTACTCTAACTTTCATTGTACTCCTACTTTCATTGTACTCTAACTTTCATTGTACTCCTACTTTCATTGTACTCTAACTTTCATTGTACTCTTACTTTCATTGTACTCTAACTTTCATTGTACTCTAACTTTCATTGTACTCTAACTTTCATTGTACTCTAACTTTCATTGTACTCTAATTTTCGTTGTACTTTAACTTTCATTGTACTCTTACTTTCATTGTACTCTAACTTTCATTGTACTCTAACTTTCATTGTACTCTAACTTTCATTGTACTCTAACTTTCATTGTACTCTAACTTTCATTGTACTCTTACTTTCATTGTACTCTAACTTTCATTGTACTCTAACTTTCATTGTACTCTAACTTTCATTGTACTCTGTTAAATTGTTCATAGTATCACAATTTGTTGCTCACAATACGTTCAAATATTGTTCAGTATGTGTCACTTCGATACCCTCCTTCATTCATCAGGAACAGTTTTCCAGGAACAGTTTTCCAGGAACAGTTTTCCAGGGACAGTTTTCCTGGAAACGGCAAATCTATAAACAGTTTACCTGGAAATACTTTGCCTGAAAACCGTCTATCTGAAATTAATTTTCGCTGAAACAGTTTACCAAGAAGTAGTTTACCTGAAAACAGTTAACCTATTTCTAGATAACTAGTTTTCATTAAAACATTGCCCCTGAAAACTTTTTACGAGAAAACATTTCCCCAAACAACATTTTACGAGAAAACATTTTACCAAAAGACAGTTTACCTGGCCATACTTTACTTGAAAACAGTTCATTTGAAATCGTTTTACCTGAAAACAGGTTACCTGGAAGTAAGTCACCTGGAACCAGTTTACCTGAAATGGTTTGAGGCCAAAACTGCTGTTTTTGTTATCGAAGTTTGAGCATTTATCTCTTGGATTGCCTTTCAAAAGATTTATGGGCTTGAGATTCAAAACCTCATTAAAATTTTTTGCTGTGTAGTGTCAATTTCATTCGTAGTCTCATATCCTACCATTGCACTCTATTTTAATTATTTTTTGCACTCATGTGCTTATCCTCAATAACTGCACTGAAACTGTCTACGGGATTCAATTTTCACTCATTTCGAATCTTTTCATTTTTCATTTTAACGATTGATTGGAAGCGCGCACTGGAGAAGTGACGACCCTAGCTGAAAAGAAAACTGAAAATAAATTATTTATCATAACGCTGTCGTAACGCCACATCACGCAGGTATAACGCATTTTATTAATGATGTTACGTATCATAACGCTGTCGTGACGCATCATAACGCATCCGTCAAACATTTCAACCACATAATATTCATCAGAACGAGTGGTACAGTGCCTAGTTTGATGTAAAATGAAACTTAGTCATTTCTTCTGAACACTTATTACTTCTCCAGATGTTCTCCCTTTTTTCTACGTCTCGTGAATTTTTTCTACTTCCCATCACTTTTAACCACTTCACACTAAGTATTTCTGTCTGTATCTGCTCGCTAGTTCTGATCTTCACTTCGTTAGACTTGATTAAAATATGTGCAAAACTAATATCACATGAACTTAAAAGTTCGTTCGACCATCGGAGCTCTTCAAAACAGAAATGCGCTCATCAGAGGATTTTTAATTGCACATGGAAGGATTTTGGTCAATGCTCCATTTTTTACGAAGCCTTCAAATGAAATTGGTCGAAAACGTCATGAGTGAATCATTTTTAAGGTTATTTGTTACCTGATTAGACCACTCAACGCAGCAGCTGCAGCTTTTTGCTTCAGCTCAGCTTGTTTGCACGAGTCGCGGCTCTTTTTGATGTCGGGCACATGCTACGTCAGGTGTCACTGAGACTCATTTCGCTTTTTACATTGTTGCATTGGACGGATGCATTTCGCTTTTTCGCAGGGTCCGATGAACGTATGTATGGAACTTGTGGGGTTCAGTACCTCCAACAAAGTTAAGGACCACTGGACTCTATATTAAGGAGTACGTTAACTAAGCTGGGGTTCATTAAGCAGTGATAAAACTAAGCAGCAAATTAAAACATTGAGCAGTGCAAGACAATCCCTAGACGTCCCTCAAGCACAGTAACATCGCAGCCTTGCAACGCATCACTAGGGAAAATTCGACTCCTTAGCTTTAGGTCTAACCTAAGGAGCACATAACCTAAGCTGGACTTCATTTACAACTGTTAGCAGTGGAAGACAATCCCTCACGTGCAGCTGTTGCAGCCTTAAATGTGTGCCTCTTGCATCTTCTAATTACCGCGAGCCTTCGCTTCCTCTGGTGCAGCTGTTGCTTGCTTATTACATCTGCCCCGGCACTACTCAAGCATCTGCGCCTGTGATCTACAGCTGCTGCAGCTGCTGCACCTCAGATTGTGAGGCGCGTTACGGCCTCTTGAATATCGCCAGGGCAGGTTTTGTGAGGAGAAAAGCGTGGTGCACAACAAAATTAAAGAGTTACGAATGAAGTGAATCGGTTATTTTAAGTGGTTGATTTTACTTCTTTTGAATTAGCTTTCAAATTTTTTATTCGACTCCTGAATTGCCTTTAAAAATTGTGGATTTTACTTCTGAATTGGCTTTAAATTGTTGATTTTACTTCTGAATTAGCTTTAAATTGTTGATTTTACTTGTGAATTGACTTTAAATTGTTTATTTTACTTCTGAATTGGCTTTAAATTGTTGATTTTACTTCTGAATTGACTTTAAATTGTTTATTTTACTTCTGAATTGGCTTTAAATTGCTGATTTTACTTTTGAATTGGCTTTAAAATCGTTGATTTTCCTTTTTTTGAATTAGCTTTAAAATCGTTGATTTCACTTCTGAATTTGCTTCAAAATTGTTGATTTCGTCATCAAATGCACGGGGGTCACGGTACATTTATACCGATTGTCAAAATGTAGGAAACACTTAACCCGACATACGAAGATGCCATAGGAAAATTGCACGTGATAGTGTGATAACGAAAATTATGTTTACAAGTGTCAGTTAATTATTAATATTTGTGGGAGTGTTAATAATTTGTTAATAATTGTTTACAATTTTTGGGAGTGTTAATAACAAGTTTTAATAACACGTGTTAATAATTTGTGTTAGGCTGTCCGAAGGCGCTGGTATTTCAGATGTTATGCTAGGAAATTTCAAATATTAAAATCGAACACTTGCAGTGGAATTCTTTGGACACATCATTTGTACAGAGGTTGTAGAACGCTTGAAGTTGAAGGAGAGACAACAAAAACGATTCTTTTCGAATAGATAAATTTAACAGAGGGTATCCAGAATTTTGTCCTGTGTTATTACTGAAAGCAGGGTTTGGAATTTTATCTTGTTCTATTGCTAGCAAGAAGGGAAACATCGTTTTTATTGGTCGCTCCATCAATACCATCGGGTTGCACAAATGGTACTTCAGCTTCTTAGTCTACAGAGAGGGAGTGGGTGAGTGGAGAGTAAGTTCAGAGAGTAGAAGAGTTTCAGAGAGCAAAGAAATTTTAATGTCAGACACCAAAAGGCGTTCAAATTAATAAATTTCGATAGCTAAAAATTCACAGACGAGTGTGTGTGAAAACCGAAAGTCAATCACTAGTCAAATTTCAGAAAATTCAATATACTGTATTTCTTTAGAGTATTGAAAGTATTCTTCATGAAAATTAATAAAACTTCGAAGCTTCCCGAGAAATAAATAAACTTGTAATTTCTTGATTTTTTGAACCACATTGAATTTCCAGTTTTAGGTTATAGTGTCTAATAATCCCATGAAATTGATCTAGAATAATGAATAATCATGAGACACCAATAAACATCGGAGTACAAGCCAGTTCTCCTATGCCTGTTGGTGAAAAATTGGCGGTTTTTATCGTGCGAATACTTAACGGGCAAATGCTTTCGGGTTGTGAGTTATTGGAGAATTTTAGGCAAAATCCAGGTTCTTTGAAGCAATTCTTACTAAACACAAGATTCACAATTAACTTCGAAAAAATTTTTGAACCAATAAATATCCACATTTTTCCAGAAGAAATCCTGAGGCGTTTTGAAAAATTCCTGAGGAGTTTTTGTTCTCTTGCGGAGTTTTGCACAGGTTTCGGTCAACTCTTCGAAATACACTAAAAGTTTGTCGTCAACTTATAGATCGATTACACAAGCCCAGAGGAAAAGTCTGTTAAACGTTTTAATCTTATTTATTGTATATAAAATTCACAAATTTCAAGTTTATTATCTGCTTTTATTTTTTAGAATATTATGCCCGTGACTACGCCGGCTTCGTTGACGACTCAGAATTTCGTTAGCGTCGGCTAGTGAACTGGTAAACATAAACCTGCTGTGGCGTACATCAGGTAGCAGGGATTACTAAAACCAAGCGATGAATTTGGTCCAATGCTATTCCTGATGCTGTTTCTTTGCTTAAATTCCTGTATTTTTGAGTTTGGATAACATAGGAACACATTTCAATCAATATACCTAAAGTGTTTAAACAAGACATTTGAGTTTATACTTGCAGTGTTCAGGTATCTAGTTTAACAGGGCTCGATTAGGAACACGCAAGTAAACCAAACAAGCGAGAAAGTGAGGAAGCAAACAAATAACTAGTTGTGTGTCCCCAATATAGTATAATAATGGAAAGCATGGATTATTAACAGCAAGTAATAGCTACCTAATACAGGAGTGACAAACTGCAGCAGGAGTTGCCAACTGCAGTAAGAGTTACCAACTGCAGCAGGAGTTGCCAACTGCAGCAGGAGTTGCCAACTGCAGCAGAAGTTACCAACTGCAGCAGAAGGTACCAACTGCGTCAGGAGTTGCCAACTGCAGCAGGAGTTGGCAACTGCAGCAGGAGTTACCAACTGCAGCAGGAGTTGCCAACTGCAGCAGGAGTTGCCAACTGCAGCAGGAGTTACCAACTGCAGCAGGAGTTACCAACTGCACCAGGAGTTACCAACTGCAGCAGGAGTTACCAACTGTAGCAGGAGTTACCAACTGCATCAGGAGTTGCCAACTGCAGCAGGAGTTGCCAACTGCAGCAGGAGTTACCAACTGCAGCAGGAGTTGCCAACTGCAGCAGGAGTTACCAACTGCAGCAGGAGTTACCAACTGCACCAGGAGTTACCAACTGCAGCAGGAGTTACCAACTGCAGCAGGAGTTACCAACTGCAGCAGGAGTTACCAACTGCAGCAGGAGTTACCAGTTGTGGAAATGCAAGCTAGGCGGTTGTTTAGAGCCCCTCGTAAGTTTACTGAGAGGCTCAGAACCACCTGCCGCACCACCTGCCTTGCTTAATTACTGCACCAGCTGTGGTGGTGGGGTGGTGGGGTTGTGTGCTGGTGGGGTGGTGTGGTGGTGGGGTGGTGTGGTGGCGTGGTGGTGTGGGGGTGTGGTGGCGTGGTGGTGTGGGGGTGTTGTGGTGTGGTGGCGTGGTGGTGTGGGGGTGTGGTGGTGTGGTGGTGTGGTGGCGTGGAGGTGTGGGGGTGTGGTGGTGTGGATGCGTTATGGTGTGGTGACGGAACAGTTTCATCAACTAACATTAGCATCATAGTTTTATCGTGGAGTTTAGCTTTGCAATCAAACCTGCCTTCCAATTTTGTCAATGCATTTCGTGATTTCTGTCCCAAACTCATCAACAACAATGACTTTTTTTCTTCATTTAGCATATCACCTCACAAAACTAATCAGACACATGCTTTGAGTTACGCTGAAATCCAAATTGACAGAACCAAATGAAGCCAGGGCTCGTGACATTTCAAATGTGTTTTTTTCAATAGCTCATATTTTCAAAAACCCATCATCAAAACTTGAAAAAACGATAATGGAGTTTAGAATCTGAGGTCGTTTTTTTCAAACAATTTACGCCATTATAGCGGTTCATTTACGTTACATAAGTTCTTTAACGTAGACTTACGCACCGTGTACCGTTCCGACGATGCAGAGTAAATTTTTGAAACTGAAGATCCTGGAATAGTTAATATGCTCTTTTTCAACGGTATCAATTTACCAGTGAACACTCTACTCAAACTTAATTTTTAATCCTTGTAACTGTGCAAATGTGGTTATTGAGATTTTTCAATTACAGTTCATCAGCGAATATGATTTATGCGTCTCAAAATCAAATCATTTCGCTTGTTTGATGAAAGAAAGTACCGAGCAAGGTAAAAATGTCCCGCACTAGCACTAAATTCCAGTGTAACATCAGCGTGCGTACGCTTAAGCGGAATGAAAGTTTTTACGATCGCAAAATGTAATTATTTTGCACCTCCGTGTAATAAAATACACACAGAGCAAGACGAAAACGTCACGTCATCATCACCCAACTAACTACACCAACTGACCATTGATGATTGAAAATTCTCCTTTGTAATACATCGAATGAAACTATTGAACTGAAAAACTAAGTATTGCAGAAGCGGTTTTGATCTGTCATTCAGAAAAAATCGCGACGGAGAGCTGAGGCAACTCTACGGGTTTTGGACCCCACATTTAAATATCAAACCGACCTCGGTGGAGGTACCGCAAAATTTACGTAACATCGTTTGATTTGATTAATAAACTAGACTATTTCGCTCCATGGTTTATTTTCAACTCTACGTTTTCTGATTCAAATTTGTTCACACATCGGAAACAACAATGTTCACGCATCGGAAACAATTGTGTTCACACATCAGAAACGATAGACATTGTTCCATTTTTAAAAAGATTTCCACAGGTAACTCGGCCCGATGCAGTCGCCATTTCTGTGCCCACATCACCGTCAAAGTTCTATATTAAACTTTCAGAAGCGATCAGAAAGTTCTGTTTGACCGGCAAGATTAGCTCAGGCCTAGAGATTGCTTTTTTGTTGATAAACAAATAATTCGTCATAACAAGGCAAATATTGGATGGTCAAATACCTCAGCTTTACTTCCTCGGCCTTCAGCTCCCGGGCAAGTTATTGATGCCTAAGTATGCACATTAACCGTATATAAGAGCGCGCTCTAACCGTTGTCCTTTTTGATGCGGATATGAATATCAGTTTTGAGACATTTATTGGACGTTGATTGGGTTGAAACTTCGCCGATTCTCTCTTAGTAACTTTCTTGATTAGATTCACAATATATAGTATATATACAAATGAATACTGTGTACTGTGAATAAATATATATATAATTATACATATTCTGTAAATATACTGTATATATATATTTTCCCACATCTATATGCAAATGCATATACATAAATATACCTGAATGTATATGTTTTTAAATATTTACATGACAAAAACTCATATAGCGGCTTAGATATTGTGTAAAAGCTTACCAAGGCTTTATTTAGTTTCCATGGGTGCCACGCGCTTGGTACCACGTGCTTTTAATGGTACCATTAACTTTTAATAGTACTTCTAGCTTTTTAAGGTTCGAACCTTAAGTCCCAAGTCAACCCCTATGATGAGGAACACTCAGTGTCAACTATCATCAAGATGTGTTGGAATTTGTTTTTGTCATACTGCACCCTACAAGACTCTAATTTGTTCCCAACAGTTCCACGTGCCGCTGCAGCTGAAAATCCAGAGACAGATTGCTAATTTTTTCAAAAGTCAGCACAGGTGTTGCAGTCGCGCTGCGTTCACCCCGTCACGTCCGTCACCACACGAGCTTTCCATCACACTCCATTTTTCATCAGATTTTGTTTTTCATCGCTGTTCATTTTTTATCACACTACATTTTTATCACATTACATTTTCCATCACATTTTTTTTTTATCACATTTCATTTCTCATCCAATTTCATTTCTCATCACATTTCATTTCTCATCAAATTTCTTTTCTCATCAAATTTCACTTCTCACCACATTTCATTTCTCATCACATTTCATTTCTCACCACATTTCATTTCTCGTTACATTTCATTTCTCATCAAATTTCATTTCTCATCACATTCCATTTCTCACCACATTTCACTTCTCATCAAATTTCATTTCTCATCAAATTTCATTTCTCATCACATTTCATTTCTCATCAAATTTCATTTCTCATCAAATTTCATTTCTCATCAAATTTCATTTCTCATCAAATTTCATTTCTCGTCAAATTTCATTTCTCATCAAATTTCATTTCTCATCACATTTCATTTCTCATCACATTTCATTTCTCATCAAATTTCATTTCTCATCAAATTTCATTTCTCATCAAATTTCATTTCTCATCACATTTCATTTCTCATCAAATTTCATTTCTCATCAAATTTCATTTCTCACCACATTTCATTTCTCATCACATTTCATTTCTCTCCACATTTCATTTCTCGTTACATTTCATTTCTCATCAAATTTCATTTCTCATCAAATTTCATTTCTCATCACATTCCATTTCTCACCACATTTCATTTCTCATCAAATTTCCTTTCTCATCAAATTTCATTTCTCATCACATTTCATTTCTCATCAAATTTCATTTCTCATCACATTCCATTTCTCATCACATTTCATTTCTCATCAAATTTCATTTCTCATCACATTTCATTTCTCATCACATTTCATTTCTCACCACATTTCATTTCTCATCAAATTTCATTTCTCACCAAATTTCATTTCTCATAACATTTCATTTCTCATCACATTTCATTTCTCATCACATATTATTTTCCATCACAATTCATCATCTTGGGCAGTTTAATTTCCAATTATCATGCATGTATGTCCACAGCTATCATATGCTCGTACAGCGCACCTTCAACTATCGAAAAGGGAGACAAAAGATTACTTTACAAGACAATTCAAAGTGAAATGAAATAGAAAAAGCTTTGACAGAAATTATATTCTCTGATAAAAATTTTCCGAAGCGCCGCGAGCTCCGCGACCGAGCAGGCCTGGTTCCCTAAATGAGGCAGAGAAGAGCGGCTTCACAATGGATATCCAACGCCAAACTTTCTAAGAAGATGTCCAAAATAATTAACTAAGTTACCTCCCCCTGATAAATGACCGTAAGGTGTCCATCTGCAGAGCGAAGTTTTCGGTCATTTAATATCGTCAATCTCTTGTCTACTTGATCACCGTCTCAGCTTAAGAATCTTTAGTGCCTAAAAAGTGTTCATTGTTCTCAAATTTCGTTCGGTGTCAAGTTAGTCTCGTAAATTACAAGTCTTTACAGCTACCCAGCAGAGAGAAATAAGTTCGAGTTTTCATTTGGGTATTCCTTAATAAACTGCATATACAGGGTGACAAGAGTAAGAGGCCCAGTTAAAGTCTTTTTTAAATTCAAATTTCAGTGAGGCATCTTTTTCACAAGCAGATCGTAAATAGGGCGGCAGACGCGAACAGCATCCATAAAACTCTCAGAAACCATTCTTTCAAGCCACCCGAATGACAAGAAGAAAGCGCAATTCTTCCACTCTGCAGAATTAAAACTTTTGTCCATTTGTGTCGCAGTTTGACGCGCGAAAGTCGTTGATGCAACAGTTGCAGATCATTTCGAATAGTTATGAATATTACACTCGGACTCGCTCAGACTTGTCTGGCCAATGAAGTTTTGTCGAGGCTATCATAAAAGCGTCTCGACTTCATGATAGACACAAACTTGTTCAACTTCTCTTATAGTTGCGTGAAAAATCAAGATATGTATTGTAAGTCGTCCACAATAGCCGCACTGCAGATTTTGCTCTCGTGTTATGGTTGCGTGAAAAATCAAGATATGTACTGTAAGTCCGCCACAATAGAAGCACTGCAAATTCCGCTCTTAAATGTAGTTGTGTGTAAATCAAATTTTAATGACAGACACAATAGAAGTACTGCATATTTTGCTCTCGTGTCATAGTAGAGCGAAAAATCAAAGTATAACGTGTCACCCATCAAAGAGTTATCACAAATTCCGTACTTGTGTGGAAGTTGAATGAAAAAATCAAAATTTGACAACTCATACGCTAAAGAAACACTGCCCGTTCCACAAATAATTAAATTTCAAACAGAATAAAACTCACAATCCAACCTCGTTGTGGAAAGATCCTTGGTACTTCGATGTACAACAAAATCTCCGCGGTAAATTTAGGCGCCACAGCCAAGGCGGTCGAACTTTAAAGTTTGAACCCAGGAAAAAGAAAAGCTTTCACCTAGTCTAAAAACTTGAATAGAAACTATATCTGGTGCCACTTTTCAGAGATTTGAAGCCGACTTTTTCCGCATTGCTTTACTGCGTTTTTTTATTTGTTACATCCTCGACGCGAATCATCGAACTTGTTCCATGAGGTTTGTAACTTGTACCTTGTGGGAAGGATCTGTCCCAACTTCTACAATTACTTTTTGTTGGAGGATTGTCGGTACACAGCATTATTTGTGCATACTTCAATGCAGAGATATACACGCACAAAATTTTTCAAAATTGTTCTTAATCGCAAAATATTACTAATACAGGATGCCGAACTCAATTTTTTAGTTTAATTTTAAGATTTCATTTTTCTTCAAACTTTTTAAAACAGCTCTTCCGGCTTGATTTTTTAGTCAAATTTTCGGACTTATTTTTTTTTTCATGCTTTTTTAACGCAACTCTTTCAGTGAGAACAGCAAACAAAAAAATATATTGAAGAAGCTAGAGGAGGGACGTTTCTGGTCACAGTGTGTGCACTTTACCCACTTTTTTCATCGCCTGAAGTTGGTAAATAAGAAAACAATTCATTCTCCGTGATTGTGATAAGTGAACTACCAATATGACATTATTTAAAGGAGATTATTTTGAGGCATTTTTGAAAGAAACAGTAGACACTTGTTCCAAAACATGAAGATGCGTTACAAACGATTTCTTGCAGATCACTCCCCCTTCAGGAGTCATTTTGATGCCCCCATCATCCTCAGGAAGGATGGGACACCGCAGAGTACCTGAGCTGCAGGTAGGCCTCTGGAATTGCTATGTTTTTTGTCCACATTAATTTTTTCAGTTTTTGTACGTTCTACGTTATCTCTTCTTTGTCCTGCTGTGCATGGTGTCGTGTGTGAGAACTCATCTTGTGAATTGAAATCTTTATGACAACTTTTCATTATATTTGAAATATTTATCACTACTTTTCGAAAGACTTTAAATATTTGTCACTACTTTTCATAAGATTTCAAATATTTATCGCTAGTTTTTATGAGATTTCAAATATTTATCACTACTTTTGACGAGATTTTAAATATTTATCACTACTTTTCACGAGATTTAAATATTTATCACTACTTTTCGCCAGATTTAAATTTTTTATCATAATTTGTCGTGAGAGAATTGAAATCATCATCACTTTTTATGGAGAAAATTGAAATTTTTATCCCTTCTTATCGTGAAAATCAAAATCATTTTCACTTTTTATAATGAAAAGTGAAATCTTTAGCACTTCTTGTAATCAGAATTGCTATGACGATTTAACAACGCCAGGATCCTGCTCAATAATGCTCAAATGTCTTAAAAATGGTGTGTAATTCCACCTCAGATCACTTTCAACTCATTCAATGACGCATTTATAAACATGGATGACCTTAAATAAGAGGAAAGAATGACCCCTATATACGCCGTCCAATTAGTCCTCATGAAGAAACATGAACCATTTTAAAACACAGCTCATCTGACTTTGTTGCTATTTCCCGATGCAAATCTACCGTGTATTAGAGAGGCTGCCTACATTTTGTTCTTGTTAATGCCTTGGTGAGGTGGCGGCGCTACTGATCGGGTGCGCGGGAGTGTTTTATTTTAACAGTTAAGTGATGTAAATCATATACTTAACATTAATGTCTTTTATGTCATTTTATTTACATTAATATCATTTATGTTGTATAATCAACATTAATGTCTTTATGTCATATAATCAACATTTATGACATTCATATCATAAAATTAGGATTAATGTTTTTTATGACATAATTACAATTAATGTCCCGAGAATTGACTAGAAATTCATACAAATTTCTCATAAACGCCTGATGAAAAATGTTGTTAGTGAAAGGAATTTTGAATTAAGGATTTTCCTGGGGATAATCAAGCTGGGAATTGTTTTAAGCAGCGTTTTCAAACCCTCTGTACATTTCTAGTGAGTACTCAAGGTATATCGGAAATTTTCATTACATTAAATTTTTCGGAAAAACGAAAGGTATATGATACTTAACGATATTTTATCACCTTTTCATTCAATGTTTCAAAAATCAATGACACTCTTTGGCAACTTCGATACTCGGTTGTACATCAGGAAAAACTACTTATTTGATCAGAAATTCTTAAAAGCATCTCATTAATCCCTTTTGAAAACTTGGTCCAAATTGCAAGTTGAATTTCGAGCCTTTCCTAGGGCGAATCGCGCTGAGAATGACTTCATAAACTCGCTTTTCCATTCTAGAGTCATTCCTAGTGAGAAATCAGAAAATTTCAAACAGTTTTATTTCCCAAAATTTTCGGAAAAAAACGTAAGGGTATACCCTTACGATATTTTTTGACTTCTGTCAATCTTTCCAAAATCAATGAAACTCTTTAACAACTACAATATTCGGTTTTTCATCAGGAAAAACTACTTATTTGACCAGAAATTCTCATAAACAGCTCATAAGGCCCTATGCCCTTATGATTTTTTATCATTTTTTCATTCAATGTTCCAAAATCAATGAAACTCTTTGACAACTTCAGTGTTCGGTTGTACATCGCGAAAAACTACTTATTCGACCAGAAATTCTTATAAATATCTCATAAACCTTTTTTGAAAATTACTGTTAAGAAAAGGTGTTTCGAATTTCGACTGCTCGTCATAACCGTGTGGTTTAAGGTCCTGCTCTTCCGTGAAGGCATCGAGGGCTCGAATCCCGGCTCTGGGTGGCGATTTTCTCCGTTGGGAATAGGGGAAAAATTCAAAGCACAATACCCCACTCTACCCAGGTGTCTGAAATGGGTACCGGTCTTGACCGGGGGAAAGCGTTATGGCATCTTGATGTTATTTGTAAGACAGTTGAAAATCCAATGTACTAGGCGATATGTATCAGGCTTGATTGGAAATGAAGCATCCTTAGATGCCGATGTTTGTTTTTCCTAGGGATAATCAAGCTGAGAATAGTTTTAAACGGCGTTCTTCATAGTTGAAAGTGAAATTCCTCTCTAGGATATTCTCACAAGAACAGGCAGAACGAACGATTTAACAAGATCTCCTTAGCTGAAAGTGAAATTCCTCTCTAGGATATCCACTCATGAATAGACTAAACGAACAATTTATCAAGATCTGTATAGCTGAAAGTGAAATTCTACCCCAGGACATGCACTCAAGAGCAGCAAAACGAACAATTTACTGCAGCAATTCACGGCTCTGACGAACGCTGTCGTAAAACCCCGCACCCCGGCGTTATTACAAGGCTCCAGTTGAGTCAGAACTGCTCTTGGCTTGTGAGTTTTGGTAATTAAAATCTAACGAGAGGCGCAACCAATTCGGCCATGTACCTAGATGCCGTCATGAAACATCCCAGTTCGTGTCTGACTGTATCACAGCAAAAGTTTTTTTTCTATGTGGAAATATACAAACTTTGTTTGAAATTTTTATTTGCGTGAAACAAACGCGCGTCGTCAGAGTGTAAACAGTGAGACGTGCGACCAGTGCCCTTGCAAAAATTGGGGCAGTAATTTTGCAGCAACCGTGTTGTCCCAAATCGAGACATGGCAGTGGGTTGCGTAGCGGCTGACGCGTCTGTTCTTACGGCAGCTTTTGTACCACGGCTCCCCTCGCTACTGCAGTAATTCCGACAATGAGCTCCGCTGAGCAGCATCGCAGCAGCGCGTGTTACTGCAGTAATTCCGACAATGAGCTCCACTGAGCAGCATCGCGGCAGCGCGTGTTACTGCAGTAATTCCGACAATGAGCTCCGCTGAGCAGCATCGCAGCAGCGCGTGTTACTGCAGTAATTCCGACAATGAGCTCCGCTGAGCAGCATCGCAGCAGCGCGTGTTACTGCAGTAATTCCGACAATGAGCTCCACTGAGCAGCACCGCGGCAGCGCGTGTTACTGCAGTAATTCCGACAATGAGCTCCACTGAGCGGCACCGGACTGCACTGAACGACAAATGGCAAATTTTCCACAATCATTGCTGCAGACAGCAGGCACTGTGTGGGATTTTTAAAACTGCTAGTGGTCACGGTTGACTTGCTGTAGACAGAGCTAATGACGCAATTTACTCCCCAGAATCAGCCATAGATTTCTCTCAAAACGTGAAACTGCATTGAAATATTGAAGAGGCTGCACTAATCATTAAACCCGCATTTTTCTTTAATTTGAAACATTTTCATTGAAAATTGGACGTGTGTGTGTGTGGACAGTAAAAACGAATTGTCACTGTTTCGTGCATATTGAATAATAATCACCCCACATGACGATCATTCCCTTAAAGCAGCGTCGATATTTTAGTTTGCGTTGTTTTCATTTACACGTAGATCCGTTCGAAATTTCAACGCTGCTATATCGCTCAGCAAATCGACGAGTGGCGGTAGCAGAATCTCAAGGCGTTCTGACTTAAAGAATTATGTCTTTGGGCTTCCTTTCGCCAGTCCTAAAAACTTTGTTCTTTGGAGCTTAGCCAATTTCGAAAAAACACGCTTCTTTTCATCAAGAAATGACTTACCGTATCACTCCTTTGTCATATATCAGAATGGGGCATGATCTATTGCATCACTCCTTGGTCAAATATCATTGAGGTGCATCACTTATTGTATCACTCCTAAGCCAAATATCACTTAGGGTTTAATATCAGAAAAAGCTACACTTAAGTAGCTATACTCAAAGTAGGGCCCACGAATAGCTATAATCAAATGTGCCAATTTTATTAATATTTAGAAACAATCTGCAGCTGTATCGCATGTGGTAATTAAATTTTTTTAAATTACCCAAATTGTTTGCATTGTTCAAATTGTTTAAACTTTTTTAAATTGTTTAAATTGTTCAAACTGTTTAAATTGCTTAAATTGTTTAAGATGATTAAAAAATGTTAAATTATTTAAATTGTTGAAGTCGTTCAATTTTTAATAGTTTAAATTGTTTAAACAAATTCAAATGGCTTAAGCTGTTTAAAATCACACCACAAGATGCACGTGCCCCGAGTGATCAAGTAATCTTTCATATGAATGAATGCGTCACAAAACGGATTCAAAGTAAGGAATTGTTTCAAAAATTTCCAACTATTACGATGCCCGTTAATTTTTCCTTTCTATTAAAGATAGCAATGTTTTTTTTTTTTGGCCCACTATAATTCCATGATAAATGGGAATTTCACCACCACTCAATATTCGAAGTGTGAAAATATTTTCTCTAAGAAAAGAGTTTTATATAAAAACAGAATACTCAAGGAGGGTAAAAACATCATTCATGAAGTCTTCTTTATAAAAATAGAGCTTTCGAGTAAAAACTATACTCATCTTCAGTATCTGGAACAACAATAAACATTCACAAATTTTAGCAGCAGGGTATATAAACA
>JACJUY010003357.1:87119-98863 GCA_014220935.1 Platorchestia sp. MABIK
TCCCACGAGCTCCTCGTACATTTAGTTATATGTATTTCTTTTGGTATACTCAGGCAATTATGATGGTGGATTTCTTGTTATTGACAGGCACATGTCTGCTTGCAATGATGTATTCCAAATATGCGAGTTTCAGAAGCACTATTTGTTAAGTTAGTGCAATTATTTGTTTGTGAAAATTATTTTTAACCTAAAAGAGAAAACTTAAGATCAGTTATTTTGGTATACCCGAGTGTGAGCACAAAGTATGTAGTCAAATCGTGTATCTAAGCTATGGATCTGACCTTCCATAAAATTCTCCATGTGTGACAGGCCTGGCTCTTGGTATGGTATAAGTGAGCCATAATTTTTGACCTTGTACTTCCAGCTGACTAACATGATATCACTTCTACAGAAAATGAACACGAATCACGATGTGACGATCGTGATGTTCTCCCGCAGCTTCTACCCTACAGCGAAGAGCCTCGACGAGTTCCCTGCTGACATGCGCGCGTGTGTGCAGATTGACCCGCTGGGGCGCTTCTACCAGGACTTCTACAGGTTGAGATTGTCTTTTTTTTGTCTCCTCTGCTGCATTTAATATATATGATGTTAGACAGAATTTTGTCAAATTGCCTCTTAGCTTTGTTGAGTGCTACTTCTATCTTGAATAATGTAGAAATTTTACTCCAGTTTTCAAGCAAATTCACTGCATCTCTTTCAGCTGAAGTGTTGTTAGCCAGTACACAGTTGTTCTGTGCTTCTATTTGTGAAGTAGTCTTTTCTCACTGTATTTTATTTACCTATTCTCTTTTTACTTCTTTCAAACAATCATCTCACAATGTAGTTTTTCTTAAAATTGCTAACTTTTCAGATATTCTGTCAAAAATCTCATCTGATTTATAAAACCTTAACTGAGGTAATGATCTACTGGCTTACATCGTGTTGTGATTTGAATGACTTTGTTTCATGCCTTCACTCTGACTGCTGCTAACATTGTACTTTCTGTTGTGTACTTCGGTACTCCTTAAAAACATTTCTTTGCAGTTTGTTTGCATCAAAGTTTGTGATGTATAGCTAATCTATTTTTGCAAAGCAGAAGTGCTTTCTTGAGCACAGCCAGATTGTCTGAGTTACGTCTTGCATGAAATTTTTTTGTCTTTTAAGGCTTTAAAAATAATTTTTTGACCTGAGCACACATAATTCCCAGTACTAAAGAGAATATGCTATGTGGTTCACAAATGCAAAGGCCTAATGTTCATTTATGGTGCAGAGTGGCAGTGCAGAACGAGCGTCACGACGACTGGTCGTGCGTACTACGCACCCTCCGCCAGCTGTTCTACCACTACCCCAGTGCCGTGCTGGGCAGGCAGACCATTCATGGGGAGACCCTGTCAGACGTGCGAGACACACGCGCTCAGAGAACTGCCTCGAAAAATCCAGACGATTCTGCCTTAAGTGGCCAAAAATCCAAGGCTGCCGAGCGGTCATCTAGCGTGATCAAACCCCCTCGAGCCGAGCTATCCACTGCAGACCAAGGCAATTTCTTGGAAGTGCTCAACATGTCACTCAATGTGTTCGAGAAGCAGTATGCAGACAGGTCCATGGAGCGCACTGGCCAAATGAGCGTAGTGATCACGCCTGGCGTTGGTGTGTTTCAGGTGGAGCGCACCCTCACCAACATCACCAAGCAGCGCATCATTGACAATGGAGTGGGCTCCGATTTGGTGTGTCTTGGGGAACAGCCTCTCCATGCTGTGCCACTGTTAAAGGTAACGTACCCTCCAATTCCTTCAACTTCACCCTATTTTTGACCATCTAGCAATTATTGCTAGTGAAGAATTTAAGGTTTCACTCAAATTGACAATGCTAATTTTCGACCCTCTTAAAACTTAATAATTTCAGGGTGTGCTCATTTTACAGCATTAATGATTGTTGAATGAAAGTGAGAATTACCTATTAAATTATTAGAATCTACCTCGACTATTTCATGAATAATTCTTCATAGATATGAGAGCAAGTAAGACAATTGTGTTTCGGTGCCCAGTTCCAGAAGCGGCGAGGAGGTGGAGACGACTACAGCATGCCCCACAACTGGATCAACTTGAGTTTCTACTCGTCCAGCAAGAGGGGCCGGCGTGCGGTGATGGGCGACCTCTACGTGCCCCGCATACGCGTCCCTGAGCCCTGCATTCCTTCCTTCTTTCCCAACGCTCACTCGCGCAGCGCTAAGCGCGCCTTTGGTATGTGTTCTCTATTGGCTTTGAACCTAAAGTGCTAGTAACCTTCTTGCAAACTACTACTACCACTACTAATGTTGCTATTACTATGTGCTCTGTAAATCTTTTAGTGATGTTTTATTTGTTGGTCTTAGTTGTGAGTTTTTGGTGTCTTATAGTAGTAATTGCTTTGGTTAGTTCTGAGTAGTAATTGTTTAAATTTGTTGTGCAAATCATAATAGTAATTTTGATAATCAAATAAAAATAGCTGCTCCAATTTGTTGATACTGATTAGCATAATTATTATTTTGATTTGTAGCGCAAAGAAGTAAACGATTGTGCGAGAACAAAACATAATCACGAACCATGTGTAATTCTGCATGTTAATGTGTCTAGTGACTCTATTTTTAACCAGCGTAGTAGTCTATTGTATGTAGATGCTTTGAACTCCCATCTCATTACGTGGGAAAAAAGCTGCAAGTGTGATGTTATTTTAAAGTGTGCAGTGCTTTAATTTCAGATTTACACTACAACAAAACTCGTTCATTTCTAGAAATTCTTTCAAAGCGCATTTTAAACCTTTTTGTACTTGAAATGTCACCATAAAATGTTTCAATTTACACTAAATTTTTTTTTCATATAATAAATTAATAAATAAATAGGTTGCATCTGGAAACATTTCAAGTAAAAATTTGAAAAGCAAAACTCTTTTTTATATTATTGCAACTCATTTGTAAAATAGCCCTTTTCTTAACCCTCTGTAGCTCAACTTCAACCCTTCAACCTTACTGCAATGTTTTGTTTCCAACATATCATCGGTAATTTTTATTACAATTTGACTGTGTTGGCTATTTTGTATTCGACATTTACAGGAGAGCACCGTCCCACGTCCGCCCGCCACCACGTCTCGAACCTACTGGAGCCGCTCCAACCCGCACCGTCAATCAGCCTTCAGTGTCCCGCTAGCATCATCCTGGACCACGCACGCGCAGCTGAGCTCCTTAAGTTGAAGTGGAGTCTGTCCCACATGTCCAGTACACCGCGGCCATCCCACAAGAAGAAGACCCTGAAGAAAAAATCTACTCCTGGTAATGGAAAGGAAAATGTCCCAGGAAAAGGGACTAAAAACGACCAGGAACAGCGAAATGGTTTCAATGCTACCTCTGCATCGAACATAACTTTGGCCTCTGACATGACCACTGCTGAACTTGAGGCGCTGATGAACGCTTATGATGAGGCCATTTTCAAGTATCCCTATAAGCCTTACAGGTGAGGAGCCTCGTCTTGCTTCGGTAGTTAGTTCAACCAACAGCTAGAGTAGCATTCTGTCAAAAATGAGCGTTTTTTTCCCAATTTAGAGTTATAACTGATTTGTGAGAAGTGTTCAATTTAAAATGCGTGTCCTATTTTAAGTAGCATTGCAACAAGCACCTGCCATCATCCCACCAGTTCCGAGTACCGAGGGGGACGGCCACTGGGTCTGAGCTTAGGAGGGCAGTCAGGTGTGGGCAGGAAGAAGTCAAGCATGAGCATGTCGGAGCACCACAGCTCGAGTTCCGGCCTGCAGCAACAGCAGCAGTTTGTGCGCCAGCTCTCTGACCCTGACTTGCGGCGCTCTGATCAGACGGTCAGTGGACAACACGGATTGTCTTAGTCTGTGTACTCTTACGGTCTCATTAGACTTACAAGGTTCCTCAAGCGGTGGTGTTTTTTTTTCTATGGGCTCTGATGGTCTGGTGATATTGACGTGGCTCATCCAACGTGATGTGTCTTTAGTATGTAAATAGGAAAGTACCTAGTGTGCAAGAAGAACGTGTAGGGATTTGAAAGAAATCACATAGCACAGAGAAGAAGCTCTGTTCCTGCATCGTAGTTGACAGCTCCTTGTAGTTAGGAATTTAAAAACGATGCTCACTTGCCTTAAGAAAAGTAAGTTCTCTGACTCCTTGTAGTTTTGTTATAGCCAGTGTTACTTGCGGAGAAGCTGAGGTGTTAATGGCTATTTGAAGGTTCAGTGAGATTGACAACCTAAACTGTCTATTGCAAGTGGATGCACACGCCAAACTCTCGCCACAGTTTGATGTTAGTCTTGAAATTTTTCCTAAGTTATAAAGCAATTTTACTCTGACATCCAGATTTTGGAACCCCTCAGGGGGATACAAGTATTGTATCTATGGGAATTAGAGCTCCCAAGGGAAAAATGTGAGAGGCTGAGCTGAGAGTTAGGTAGGCCTCCTTTTTGTTGAAATAAAATGTATTTTTTTATGTTATGGACCATCTTTTTTTTTTTTTTTTTCACTACTGTCCTGTTTTTCTGCACCTACTACTTTCTTCTTCAACTTTTATCTTGTTTCATGAACTTCTTTCTCAACTTACTGTTTCTATGCCCTTTCTGCATAGATTCCGCGTTCTCTTAACTCCATACTAAATGGTGCCTTCCTTCTTCCTCTCTTTGGATCGCATTTGTTGCGGATAGGGAGGCTTAAACCAACTAATAATCTAATCCAGATTTTGGACAGTATCCTGTGTTTATTTTTCGGATGAAATCGTTACACAATGCGCAGTGCTTTTTGTGGAAGAATAATTTTTGCAAATTTGCATACTCAAATATTCTGAAATCACGTAGCTCTAATAATAATTTTTCGAGTTTATGAATAAGAAAATAGTTGTATAAATAAACACGCGTTTGCGTGGGCCCATCTTCAGCTCTGAACAGAGGGGTGGGCTAAGGCCTCGCTCAATGGAGCATCAAGATTTCTGTGGTGTTAAATTGCAGTATGTTTTGTGCAAAATGTTACTTTTATGCAAGTGGAATGGATGCAGATCTGTTTTCAGATAAAATTGTTACTGAGGGTTTTGAACGTGTGGAGAATTGTTGCAATATGTTGAGTGTAGAATACTTGGTTCAAACATCCTCAGTCTTTCATCTACTTTGCTTACATTTATTTTTCACCTGGGAAGCGACTTCATCGAGTAGTTTGTCTTAAATGGGCACATGAAACTCCTTTTTATGGTGGGGGGAGGTATTATTTCATAACAATTACGTTTTTGTGAATTTCCAACAACGTCAAGGAATTAGAATCGATTTTACAATATTGGAGAATTGAGTAGGTAATTTTATTTTTTTACTGAAAGTTTAGAACTCGTGAAAAAAAATCATTTTACTATTGAACTAATAAATACGAAGATAATCGCTTATCATCTTTATTCAGAGAACACTCAATTGTTGAAATTCTAAATCAGTCAGTATCTATAAACGCAACGTTTCGATGTCACTATCATCATCAGGCTGCAAAATGCAAAAGAAATACTTAGTCACATTGGTAAAAACTATGTCAAAACAGAACTTAAACTACATCAGACTGGATAAAAATATAGGTACCTATATTTTGATATTATCTATATTTTTATCCCCTCTGATGTAGTTTAAGTTTTGTATTGACGTAGTTTTTTACCAATGTGACTAAGTGTTTCTTTTGTATTTTGCAGCCTGATGATGATGTTAGTGACATCAAAACATTGCGTTTATAGATACTGACTGATTTAAGATTTTACCAATTGAGTGTTCTCTGAGTAAAGATGATAAGCGATTATCTTCGTATTTTAACTCGTGTTGAACTGGAACAGTTTCGAAAAGTTAAAAAATTGGAAAAGATATTGAACTAATAATAATTACGTTTCTTTTCAATGTTAAACCAATAATTCAATGATTCATTTCAAAATTAGGCCAACACTGAAATAAGTCGTATTTTAGATTAGCTTGACTGAACCCGATGGTGGCACGGTGTCCAGAGCAATGACCTGCTCAGGTGCGGCGACACACACAACCTCCTCGGTCGCTGCCTCACCGCCCACTGCCGCCAGCTACAGAGGCCAGTACAACAAGCACTACCCGCAGTCTTTTGGGGCACTCAATCTGGAAGGTTGGTGCTGGCTGTGCTCCGCGTTTACCGTCTTGCTCTTGTTCATGAAATATCCAGCTTAGATTTACCACCTTGTTCTATTGCAGCAATGACAGGTTTAGTGGGATATGCTTAGCATTTGAATTGTTGATTTAGTTATTCACTGAGATTAGTTTCTCTACTTTGATAGATTTTGTACAACTTTTATAAGCACTACAGTTTTTCTCTGTGCTAAATATCTGACTACTGTTGAATGTAATTCCAGATTCTTACTGAATCGTTTGCACAGTGAACCAACTTAAGACTGGTTTTAATTTTACGGTTTACTTTTTCTTGCTTTATCAGTTCTATCATTTATGAGTAGTTGCCCGGATAAAATCTATGCTGATGTTGCTGTTCCGCTTGTTTTGAGTGAACCAGGTATTGAACTAGAGTTACTATCGAATTGGGGTGGCAAGTTATGTCCCAGTCTAATTAGCATTAATAAAGGAAGCAGTTTTTTTAGCTTAATTAAATAGTAACCCTCGCTTGATATACCCGTGTAGCACAACAATGTTACTGGTGTTGGTGAAAAATGAAATTTAAACTTCTTTCTTCAGTAGATATACTTCCGTCATTGTCTTTTAATGTTCATTTTTCAGTACTAGCTAATCCTTATAGGCTCGTTGTTGCACTGAATTTGTTCGCTCCAGTCTTTATTTATCATTATGATTTTAGCATTTAGTATCCCCTCTTCTTTCCAGGATTTTCTTGTACCCTACCTTTGATATTCAGTATCCTCTCTTCACTCCATTATGCTCCAGCATCACAATTTTGATGTTCAGTATCCTCTCTTCACTCCATTATGCTCCAGCATCACAATTTTGATGTTCAGTAACCTCTCTTCACTTCCTGATGCTCCAGCATCACAATTTTAATGTTCAGTAACCTCTCTTCACTCACAATGAATGCGACATTCAGCATTTCCTGTTTTACCTGCCCGCAGTGAGCGACGCCAGCGCCGCTGCCGCTGCCATTGCTGCGTTTGAAGACGAGTTGGAGGTGTCCTCTTATGATGTGAGTTCCTTTGATACTCTGACTGCAACGTGCACCACCGATGGCCACAGAGAGGATTTTCATAAATACTTATTTTAGGCTATATGAGGGCATGATTCAGTAAATGTTTACTATTTTCAGAATTGCTTACAACAATTGACTTTAAATTTGAGTTGAGTATTGAACTTCAGTTTGACCAGTTGCGGTCAAAGTGCTGATTTAGGTTCTCAAGTCCCCAGAAGCAACCAACCTATGCTTTCATTTCTCACTTTAGATTTCTGCCTCTGTAGTTCTAAGATTTCTGCCTCTGTAGTTCTAAGATTTCTGCACCAGCATTGGTAAGTTACGATAGAATTTCACAGACGTAACACTAAAATTTCTCATCTGTGGTTGAAGCTCGTTGTTTATCGTGCATTTTTTATGTGATGGTGACTAATCCAATCTCCCTCTAATTTTTATACTTTAGGTGAAAATCACTGTAAACTTTTGCTATCAAGTTTTTGTACTTTCGTATCTCTCACTTTTTTGTGTGGATCAAGACAATTCCTTTCAATTTTTAGATTTTACTTGATGTTCACTTGCACGTGTTGTTTTGCAGCCCTACCGAGGAGGGCCAGGAGGGGCCCCGCTCATCAACCCGTTTGACCCGAAGTACACGACCATCAAGCTCACCAGCTACCGCCGCAGATGGGTCCACATCTTCCCCAAGAGTGAGGAGTGGAGCTTGGTCTCCTGCGTGTAGAGTGAAGGTTCTTAACCAGGGATGAATTTACTCCTGGTTGAGGTAAATTTCGGCTTTATGGGCTTCATACATGAAGCCGAGTGGGTCAATGATGGAGGAAATATTGAGAATAGCTGGTGTAGAGGATATTGATGCAGTCTCCTGCGTGTAGAGTGGAGGTTCTTAACCAGGGATGAATTTACTCCTGGTTGAGGTAAATTTTGGCTTTATGTGCTTAATACATGAAGCCGAGTGGGTCAATGATGGAGGAAAGATTGAGAATAGCTGGTGTAGAGGATATTGATGCAGTCTCCTGCGTGTAGAGGATTGTTTGATTTCCTGCGTGTAGAGAAGTGTAGATGATCTCTTGTGTGATGTAAAGAGTATAGGTGATCTTGTGCGTGAAAAGAAATGTCTCATTTGTGTCAAAGAGTGTCGAATTGTCTCTTGTGGATACATTGTGTGTAGGTTTTAGAAGTATTGACTGGTCTTTGAGTAAGTGAAATGAGGACCGCAGACTGGATTGTGAGGGAGCCGTCAATAGTTTTTCAAGAGCTTGTAGGAGGACAGCAGATGACTTATTTTTAAATTCATACTTTAAATTAAATTAATTGATATACTTTTCACTGCATTCAACGTCATTGGCTATATATTTTGTTCACAAAGAGGTGTAGTGTGTTGCGTTAGCCAGACAAATCAATATCCATACACAGAGAATTGGACGTCAAAAAATTAAAAATGGAACGAGGTTAAAATAGGCACGTTTAAGGTCAAAAAACGCGGTTTTAAAAACGGCCAAAAAACGTTTGCATAAACAAGGCCAAAAAACGTGCGCGTTCACAAGGCCAGAAAACCTGAATTGAAATGATGCTGTGTGCGCCCCGTGTGCAGACGTGTCGGGAGCGCTGATCCAGCAGCACCACAAGGAGGACGATGCCCTCAAGAAGGACCTGACCACCTACCCCTCTAGCTCGGAGGACGACCTCGAGGAGGAGACCTTGGCTGACCTGACGGAGGAGGACTCCAGCACGCAGGAGGCGCCCGTCAACACCAACGACAACCTCGACCTGGGCAGGAACGCCGCCGCTGCTGCTGCTGCTGCTGCTGGAGTAGCTGAAGGAGGGGCTGGCAGTGTGAGTGTCCTGTGTCCTCGTCTCTCTTCCGATGTATATTCTTGTTTTTATCAGTTGAATATTCTTGTTTCTATCAGTTGAATATTCTTATTTTTTTAGTTGAATATTCTTGTTTTTATCAGTTGAATATTCGTGTTTTATTAGTTGAATATTCTTATTTATATTAGTTGAATATTCTTGTTTTATTAGTTGAAAATTCTTGTTTCTGTTAGTTGAAAATTCTTATTTTATTAGTTGAATATTCTTGTTTTTATTAGTTGAATATTCTTATTTTATTAGTTGAATATTCTCATTGCATTAGTTGAATATTCTTGTTTGTATTAGTTGATCAGTTGTATGTTTTGGATCGTGAGTGTAGAAAATGAACTGGGTTATCGAACTAGTCAATGAATGAATTAACTGCTTTTCATAATGTGGGAACGCGGATCGGACAACTGTAATTTCAACGCAATTTTTTTGCTCATGTAGTGGTTCTTGAGAATCAAAATGTCTATTAATAAATAGTGCGATGAAGTATTACGACGCAATGTGATTTTTGCATCTCAGTCGTCCCTCACAATGATGCAAAAATTTGTGTACTTCGAGCATGTAGTGTGTGAGGAAGACTCATTGATGTGTTGTTTTCCATGTATTACGTTAAATTACGAGAAAAGCAAACTTGTATGTTGCCCTCATCTTTGTGTCTTCTATTTCTATTTTAGTTAGTGAGCTTGCTCGCTATGACGGCAAATAGGGCGCTCTTGTTTTATTTAGAATTTTATTTTAAGTGGAGTGATGCTAAAAATGATGATTTTAAGTAATGTAGACATTTATTGCAGACTTCTTCGTCACGACCTCCATCGATGCAAGGCATCCACAAGCGTAAGTTAAAAAAAACTCGTTGTGCTTGCGCCGACGTGGTCGCCATTATGCTTTGAATTATTAAGATTTCATTTGTTTTTTATCGCTTTGTTTTGGCCGACATGGTTGCTCTAAAGCTGTGATTAATTCAATCAAATTTAGTTTTAATCACTTTCTCACGACAAGGTTACTTCATCGCTGGTCGTTATAACGCTAAAATTATTAAAATTTTATTTTCTTATTTCCTTGTGTATGCCGGTCACTCCCGCGTTTCACTTGTAGTGTTGCTAACTTCGTTCTGGGGACAGACGCGAGTAATTTACTTATCTTGAAAGTACAGTTTTCTTCTAAGCCAATAATGCAGTTTTCTTCAATGCTCGGAAGAGCTTGGCTTAAATAGGATCTTATTCAACCATTTAATGCTTTACTAAACAACGTTCTATTATCGAGTATAAATTCCAAATTATGTTATGAGTGTTTAAAAGTAAAACATTTATTAATTGTTTGTCAAAAATAGAAAGTTTTCTATTGAAAGATTTTTTTCGCCAATATTATTAAGAACTGTCAGGCATTGTATGCTTTAGTATTCCTGTTGCAAAGCGGCCTGATATCATTTGCTATGTTTGAAGTGAGTTGTATTCAAATTTGGGTAAATTTTGAGGGCAACACACCAATCGATTTTCAAATTTTTGATGATTGTATTATGGTAATGAGATCAAAATAAACAGCTTTTCTTCTATGCACTTTCCGTTGTAAATGAGTATTTAACAAGTTATAGCAATGACATAACCTACTTTAAATAATCTAACATATAACCTAATCCAACCTAACGCAACCTAACTCGACCTAACGTAACCTAACCTAACTCAACCTCACGTAACCTAACCTAACCCAACCTAACGTAACGTAAGGTAACCTAACCTAACGTAACTTGACGATCATTCGTGCGCATTAGAGCCGGCAGAATAGATTCTGTTGGAGCTCTATGATTTTTTCCACTTAAAAGACTAGAATTGCAGAAATTAACGTACTGCTACAACTCGTTGAATACTAATTTGCGACGGAAAGTTCATAGAAGAGAAGTTATTTATTTTGATTTAATTAACAATATACAAGCAACAAAAGTTTGAAAATCGATTAGTGTGTTGTCTTCAACAAATACCCAAATTTGTAGCAGATCGTGTAACTTGACAAATGAAGGGTCACTTTAATAATTATTTCCTCACTATATCTCTGAGTGGCCATTTTATTTTATGATCTTAAAGTCACATGACTCCTTAATTTTTAGCTGCAGTTGAATTACATCATTCCACTTGCAAGCAAGTCACATGACACTTCATAATTTTTACCCGCAACTATTGAACTACATTCCACTTGCAAACACTACCTTACATGTATTGTATGTGGCTATGGGCCCACTTTAGCTTCACAGCAACACAAGGTGTACAGCTGGTCCCCTTGACCGCCAGATCGCGCGTCCCTGGTGCCGTTGGGGCCCTCCAGCCACGACACGCTGCTGTGGGGCGCCACCGGAGAGCAGGAGTGGAGCGCCGCCATCACCACAGGTTCTGCCCTGCTCTTGTGTGCTGCGTTTTGCTTACCGGGCCTCCTCGTCCATTTGGTGTTACGTGCTGAGGAGGCCTGCGTAGTACAGTGATCATTGAGTTATATGGCGTCATCACATGTGAACCTTAACTTATATGGGTAAATGTTAGTCCCAGGCCGAAAGTTTACCCTAGGCTAAAAGTTTGTCCCAGGCTATAAGTTTGTCCCAGGCTATAAGTTTGTCCCAGGCCATAAGTTTGTCCCAGGCCATAAGTTTGTCCCACGCTATGAGTTTGTCCCACGCTATCCGTTTGTCCCACGCTCTAAGTTTGTCCCACGCTCTAAGTTTGTCCCACGCTATAAGTTTGCCCCA